>BGPT01002463.1:48325-87435 GCA_003297045.1 Symbiodinium sp. clade C Y103 | reverse complement strand
GCCGGTGCCGGCCGGTTGCCGGCCGGTGCCGGCCGGTTGGCCTTGCCGGGGCCGGCCGGTGCCGGCCGGCTGCCGGCAAACAAAAAATGTATATTATGGGGAAGAGACACACAGGTGGAGCCCAACGGCCAAACAACTCGATGGGTTGGCAAACCCGCAAATGGGGCGTACCATGATGTACTATATGACCCAATAAAGAACAGAAAAGACATAGTTGGGAACATGTTGATTCACACTATAGATTTTTGGGTATGGCCTATTTTTGGAGAAAACCATGTGTTCACAGGGGGCCTGATATGTTGATAGATACTTTTTTCGGGAAAACTGAGAGAGAAAGCATCATCTTCACTTCAATTGGATCTCCTTCAGAATATGGATGTTGAAGCGTGAGAGATTTCGGCAAGTCATGATTCCCAGTGGCATCATCCGTATCTGGGGTAGATCCTTAGATCCCTTTTTAAATGGGTTGAACATGGTTGCACCCCAGTGATTGTTGATCAACTCATCAACTCTTATGGCATGTGGGTCAAATGCACATTTACCTTTTTCCGCTAAATCCACATCTTTTTCTGGCCCTGGCCGAAACAAATCACTGCCCTCTTCTGCTTAAAACCAAGCCATGGGGTACCCCAAATCATCCATATTTTTCATGGATTTTCCACTATAAACGGACCATTTTGGGGATCCCCCCCTATCTTTCCAAACATTCGCCAACACGTCCTCCAGGTTGATGGGCTCATGTGCCTTCGCCCCACAGGTGAAGCCACCTGAAGCATCTCACTTAAGAAATGGTTCGTAACTGGGGTTGGTTCACCCATTATACCCTCTGGTTATTTAACATAGCCATGGAAAACCACCATCTTTAAGAGGTAAATCACTATAAATCATCTCTGAACGGGCCATTTTCCATGGCTATGTTAAATAGCCAGAGGGTAAATGGGACAATGCAATGAATGGGGACTTACTCACCAGGGTTCTAAACCACCACTTACGATCACCAGGCTTCCCAACCACTGACGATCCGTGGGATGATCCTTCAAGTAGTCATAGAAGTGAAGGTGAATCCTCAAAACTGGATGCGATGAATCATGATGAATCCTGTTTGCCCCTAACTGCTCTAGCAATTGGGGCAGAAATGTGGGATGAACAAGGTTGACAAACAACAATTGTGATAGTAATAAATGGGATGAGGTGCTGCTGAACGAGAGCAGCAATGTTGCTGCACCCCAGCAGCTTATCAAAATCCCAATCACAATCTCTGTCAATCCCATGCGGAGAAAAAAAAATGCGACTGGAAGCAGGGTCGAATCTGATTCTAATCCACTGCTTCTCTGCACGTTTCTGTCGGTGTAATCTACTCGTTTTCTTTGAAATCTCATCTGTGTCGCTCAAATCTCCCAGTTTCCTTGGCAACATCTCTACGATCTCTACGTTTTCCAGTGTTTCGTTGCTTTACCTGCAATTTTCGTTGCTTAAGTCACTGCTTTTCTGGGTTTCGGTCCCAAAAAGTGGACCCAAGGACGCCCTCCCAGCCGCGCCTGCTGTGAGCACCGCGCTGTCGCTGGGATCTGAGGAAGGCTCGGAACTGGAGGTCACTTTGCCCTGACACAACGGGGCCGGTGCGGCGATCCAACCAAGCCATGGCTATGTTGACCCATGGCTACCCTGGCGATGGAAAACCACCCGTTTTTTTGGGGTGTTGAAGATAGTTGATGTTGGTTGATGGTGGATGTCGCTTGATGTTGGTTGATGTTGGTTGATGTTGAGAGTTCATATAAATCCTGGCAATGAGTATCCCAAACATAGTTTTCCGTTGAGAGATGTTCAGAGTTTGAATTTCCACAGGGCAATGGGGATTCTAATCTCTTTTCATGGTTAATTCTATTGGACAGTACGCATGGCACAACATGTGTGGGTGGTAGAAGGCGGTATGACATCTTTCACTTTCCCAAAACAGCATGGAGCGCCGCATCTCGAGACGTGACGACCCAATGACATCTCCCCAGCATTCCCCAGCCTCCTCTAGTCTGCCCAGATCGCTGTGGGTGCGGAGGCCAATGCTGCTCCGGTCTCGGTGCTGCGCGAGATCAATTTTTTGGATGGCGTGCCCTGCGAAATAGTTAAGATTTCGCGGGACATAGGGATCCCAATCTTTTTCGGGATACAGTACTGTATTAATTTTGAGAAATCATGTGGAACAACTAACGTCTATACCTTCCAAATGCACAGGTTTGTCTAGTGAGAAAATTTGCTGTTGCCGTCACCAACGCCGTTCCCAACTGATGGTCACAAATATGGCTAACTGCTAACTATAGAGGCTTCTTCAATGAATGGGGAGCCTCACATTCATCCAACAATGGTGAATTTGACCAAAGGACAAGCCGTGGCTTTGGGGTTCCCGCCTTAGGACCCCCCCAGATCATAGAGTTGGTGATGCCACCTGGATCTCCAATGTGTCTCAACGATACCCTCCGGTAAACTAACATAGCTATGGAAAATGGCCATTTTTCATGGGCAAATCCACTATAAATGGCCATTTTCAATAGCCATGTTAGTTCACCAGAGGGTCACCCGAAAAATGGCTTAGGGAAATGGGTTCATCTGTGTATATCCCTGACGATTTGAAGGGAACCTGATGATTATTTTTTCATGGGATCTAGGGGGTGCTCTATTTTAGATGTTCCATGTCACAGGGTCCACCCTGTGGTAAGGCTCAAATATCCTTGGGGATATTCCCCCAAATTATGGCTTGAAAAAGAGCACTGTGCACCTCAATTCGAGACATTTCAATGGCAGTTTGAATATCAAACTGTTCATCAGTTCATCTTTCCCAATATCAACAATATGGACCCTCCAAGCCATGGGCCATTAATGTAGATTTGTCTGAAAGTAGGCTCGCTCGAAAACCAATAGCTGATTTCTCATATTGCCTATATTTTTTGATAGTTTTCCCGTCTGTTTCCCATATGTTTCCATAGTTTTCTCTATTTCACATGGTTTTCCCATATGTTCCCATATTTTCCAATATAGAACCGCTGATTTCCCCGGTTTGGGGCCATCGTTCCGTCAATCCTCCCGTTTTTGACCAAGGCTCTGAAGGTGAAACTGGAGTCCATGACCTGCGTTCCGCAGTACAATCAGCATGGGATGGATGTAGTATGATACCCTCTGAGTAATCAAACATGGCAATGGAACTTCCACAATCTATAGATAATTTTCCCAGGTATAAACCTCCATTTATAGAGGATTTTCCATCGCCATGTTTTATCACCAGAGGGTATGTATAAAAAGACATATATAAAATATTTAAGAATAAATTATCATATCTATAATATTCATATGTATATGATTCAACGATCATATAAATATGTGTATACGTATGCACATTTATATATAATATTTGGGATAGATCAGCACATTTATTTGGGAACACATATCAGTCTGTACATATGTGTATATATATATATACATACATATGCATACATGTGATGATATATCTCAGAGATCTACACACGTACACATGTATATAAATATAAACAAAATTACAAACGCTGTTGAACACGTAAATAATATGCATGTATATATATATATATATATGTATATATACATCTGCCAAATGTGTGTAGATATCTATTCATACTTGATAACTTTGGTCATATGGATCTTGGATAAACCACCCGGTGCCCTTCCATTAGGGGCACCATGGCGCCACACCCAAAGTGCAAGATGAATTTGATCACATAAACTGAATCCCACGTAACATGTTCGCCCACACATATTAAAAAAAAAAAAAACATGTATAGACGCATCAGAGAATAAACTTATATCATTATATATAATTAAATATATGTGTAAAAAAGGATCTATACACAGAACAATACATGTAGATTCATCAAACACATCTATATCAATTATATATAAACCTGTGTTGGTCCCATGGAAAATCTCCAGGGTTCCACCCCTTCTACCCCAGCTGCCCAGCTGTCGCACCTGCGTCTTCTTCTGCTCCATGTTGCGCGGGTTGAAGGAGGGCAAAGTGTAGGACAAGGGATCCGTGAAATATTCCAATTTCTCATTGAACTCCTGCAGATTTCATCAGATTTGGATGCTCAAAACATGCTGGGACCCATGGGATTCACTTCGGCAATTTGAAGGGACAGGGATATCAGTGATATCTGATGATATCTGTGTTTCTGCTCAAACTTCACCAGGTGTTTTCCCTACATCCATCCCTCCCCTTTTTGGTCTTTACAACGGCTGAACATCTGGGCTGCAGAAAACGTAAAGGCCGGCCTTCTGCATTTCTCGCACGGGTAGATCGTTCGCATCCTCCCCAAAGGGCTGATCGATCTCTTGTGCGATGTAGAACAAGGTCCAGAAGGAGGTGGAAACAACAAAAACGATGACTCCGGCCTTAGCTGATAAATGTGGGATGTAAGGCAACGTTTTTGTGGCCTGGATGTTTTCGGGGTGTTTCTAGCTACCAAAAGCATAAATGTTTGGAACCATCAAGCAGTTTCAGGCCTGAAGTGCTTGAAACCCAGCTCCAAAAGCAAATCATTCGAGGACATTTCCAGGTGGGTCTTCAAACCAAAGCTACGATTTTGAAAGGAGCTGAACCAAAATGAAAGACATTCATCAGACACTCTGAACATCAAACCCCGCAGTGGGGTGATCTTCCATTGCTGCGCGTTGATTCCCGAAAATGACGCCATTTGGATACAATATATAATCACCCAAACACTATTAACCGAGACTCACTGTACAAATCTACTATTTATATAATAATATATACTTGTACAATATTATATATATTGATCTGATCTGTAAAGTCACCAGCCAACTAATCCAACTGTCATCGGCAGTTCCTTCCTTTCTCCCACTGCCAGGAGGTTGCCATTTGGCTGCTGTCAAGTGGCCCAATATGGCTTGACCACCAGTTGACTCGCCATCACAGGGGTCAGCATCCAATGACAAATGAGCATCAGGGACAAATACCTCAGCAGGTTTTCTTCAAAGGGCAGGATGTGTCAGGATCAGTTGACTTAGGCATGACTATACTCCGCAGAGGACATAATTTTCAGTGGGACAATATCTATGTTCCTCCATTTCAAGTCCGAAATCAAAGCATCCTCCTACAATTCACCAAGGTCTATCCAGGTGGAATACTGAACTGGCCCTGGCCAGGTGGTTCCGATGTTTGCTGATCCAATCTTCACGGCACTGCCAAGGCTCTGAAGGGCAAATCTGAATGAGGAATCCACCCAATGCCATAGGGGGGTTTCCTAAAATGGGGGTACCCAAAAACGGATGGTTTATAATGGAAAATCCTTTTAACATGGATGATTTGGGGGTACCCCTATTTTAGGAAACCTCCATGATAGTCACCATCCCCACTAGAGCTTTATGACGGTATACCCTTGTGATTGGGTTGATGTTTCGTTTATGACCCACTTTTGTTGAATGGGATCTCTCCATGGCACCCCTGCCGCAGGACCAAGACGAGCAGCTGGGAGTAGGGAAAAGGAAATGGTACCTGGCCCGCTCCAGGCAGGTCCGACCGCGATGATCACTGCAAGTGGTTCACATCGTGTTCTGAAACCCACCAATTTCATCCAAATTCACAAAAGTCAATGGGTTTTTTCCAAATTTGTATGCTTATTACATGGTTTTAAATGGGTTACGCATGGTTTAACTATCCAAAAACCGAGAATTTGAAGCACATCGCCACGCCGCAAAGGCCCAATGGGTCCACCAAAGCGGCAAAATAACACGCCGCTTCAGACGGGGAAGATGAGTGGCTCGGGGACGGACAGCTACTTGGTGGTCTGTTCAACCAGTTCTCATCTAGCTTACAACTTTGACGAAAAGGAGCAGGGTGTACCTTCCAATTATATTAACAAAATATACTGTAACAAAATCAAATTTAGAAAATCCAGCAGTGATTACTAGATCACTTCCTTGGGGGACCATGACTTTTTTGCATCAATATTATTGATGCTTATTGAGTATCATCCAGTACCATCCAGAACTCATCCCATTGATCGTCAATATGATCAGATCATATAATCTCCAAAATGCTTCAAACTGTCCGTTTCCCAACATAACAACAGCACTGGCTTCTGCAGCGCCATGCCAAAGTGGCCATTCGAATTTTGCGGACGTCGTTCACGCCAACCATCCCTGCAACGAGGTCTCTGGCTGGTCATCTCAAGAACCGAAGGGGTAGAAGTGGATTGATTAGACATTTGAGATGCTGGTTGATTTGTGTCGAGGAGCACGGTCACGCCAGTGATAAAATTCACAACATAATCCCATAGAAATAAGTCCTTGAACCACAGTGGGCTGACGTGTGCACTGTGTTATGCGTACAAATGAATCAGAGTTGGTGCCATGAACCTTTGGTTTCTGATCGATTGGTAATTATCAACATCCTCAGTTTTTGTGCCTAAGGTAGATTTATGGCATGTTCTAAGGTCTATTGGATAAACAATGAACAGCAGGGCGAGTTTCCTACCAGGACTGGTGTTAATCACTACTATCCACCATTCCAAGTAATGTTGAGCCCCTCGAAAAACAAGGAAATCTTGGGCAAATCCCAATGTTCGCTTAAAATTTCATGCATATATTCTTTTTCTTGGACGTGCGCAATCTACGCGCCCCAAAATGAATGGATCAAATACTACATGCGGCTTTCGATTGGGATTACTTGATATTAGGATACATTAGGGTGAGGGATTGTACATTCTTACTGTCATTGCTTTAACATTCAGAAGTCATATTGTTGGTTAAAAGTTAACAGCTAAATATATATCCAATTACATCCCTACTACATCCTACTACACTATCATAAGTCCATGATCTATTGGTTAAAAACCTATCTTAATATATACGTGGGACAAGTTTTATCACCATTATATCTCAACTATATTCGATACATACCCCAGTCACCATCAATATTCATCATATACAGTATACCCCCTTCTAAACTAAGATAGATGTGCAAAACCCAGCATCTCTAGATCGATTTTCCTGGGGTTTCACATGGTTTCACCAGATACCACGGGTGTTTCACATCTTTTTATCTTTACCCTAGGGTATATGGCTATGGCTCAAACTTATCAACCCTACAATTGGTTGGTTGATCTTAATTTACCATTAAAAATGACCATTTTGGGTACCATAATTATAATTTTGAGCCCTAGCCATATGGATGATACGAAGTCGCAACCACATCTGGCCGCCTCGAGATAGCTCTTGGAAGGCACGGGAGAGGATGGGCGCAGGGACTTCGAACAAGTTCCTGGCGGCCACCGGTGGGTAGGTGGATTCAAAAACGATTGCAGTGTTGGTCAAACAATAATAAAGCATCCCCAATTTCACCATAAATAGGTGAGATTCTAACCATTCCCAAATGGGTGGTTTGTGGCATTGTTTTACGCACATTCATGGGGTTTAGACCCAAAAAGCGTTTGATTTATCGAATCTGTTGATCACATTATTTATTGTGGCATATAAAACATCATTGGGCTTATTACTTGGGATTATGATTGGGAGGATTTCAAGTGGGATTACATTTTTAATGGGATATAATGGGATATAATTTGATCTAATTGTGGTAAACCCAATAGTGAACCATCCCAGCGACCAAGCATAGAAGGGGATCATTTGACATCATCCCTTCAAAAAAGATGCGGTAACAATCCACAGGTTACCATTGGGCTACCTCAATACACGTAATATGACTGAATTGGTTGATGGGAAAATATAGATGAAACCTCCATCTTTCGATGTGAAAAAACAATGTAAGCCACTCATTCATGGATGATTTTCTCTGGAAAGTCAACCAGTGCCGCCCTGAACCTACAAATGGATGGGAAAAGAAGGAATCACAAACACGATAGAGTCCACTATTCTGCGCCACCAAAAGGTGGTCCAAGGGTACAGCAGTTCCTAACCACAACGTGATAAGTCTAAAGTTGGCACCAAAGACCAGAGTTACTGATGAACCAAATTCCTTACCATGGCAAATACCCCGTCCAGTCGTCCCATCAGATGTGACACTAGTCTGAAGCATTTTCCATCATTCTCAAGTCATCAAACCTCATTTGAGGCTTGGAAACTGATGATCTCCCAAGTTTTTCCACAATTTTTCCATGATAACTGGTGAGGACAGGCATGTCGCTGCAACATGCTGAGTTGATACATCCAGGCATCCTCTTGTTGGCATCGATGATCAGCTTCTCCTAAGTCTTGAAGCGGGGAATTCGATAAGAAAACGTGCGATCCATAACCAACGCTAGGCGGCAAGTGTGGGGGATATGAGCACCATTGGTGACTGCAAGTGAAAAGAACTGACAATAAGTGCAATAAGTGGCGGTCGCTTCTCGCCGCGAATCCCAAGCATTCACACGCAAAAGTACGTACACTATCGTACACCCAATGGCATCCACCCAACCCAACCCTAGCATACAACAAGCAACATTTTTATTAGAAAAAAATATGCCAATCAAAAACGGCCTTCAATGTTGGCTGAAAAGATCCAAACAGTTTCCCTCCAAAATCCTTACCCTCCGGTAATCAAACGTAGCAATTGGAAATCCCCGAACTAAATGGAGGCTTCTAGCTGGAAAAGTCATCTATAAATGGTGGATTTTCTAGCACGCCACGTTTGATTACCGAAGGGTATTTCTCTTGGTAAAAAACATGGTTTCACTGAAAAAAATCCCCACATTTCCATCGCTCAAACTGCGCCGGCCAGGTGACGATCCACAGCAGCACCGTCTCGGCACGGTCCGGGCTGTTGCGCAGGTGCCGCAAACTCTTCTCCTCAATGCCTGACCGGCAGGCGCTCAGGGAAACGAATCAGTGGATAAAGTGGGATAAGGCAGGTACCCTCTGGTAAACTAACCATCAAAAATGGTGATTTAATTCGATTTAATGGTTAAACAATGGGTTAATACTGGTTAATCATGGGATTATATATGGGATTTACCCTCTGGTAAACGTTTACATAACTATGGAACATCACCATTTTTTAATGGGAAAATCCACTATTTCTATGGCCATGTTCAATAGCTACGTTTAATTACCAGATGGTATATCATGGAATATCATGGAGAAATATTGGGATAATCATGGGATATAGTGGGAAACTAAGCAGTGGAGATATTTGTTGAATGTCAATGCGAGAATCAGGGGATATGTTTTCAATGGAAAATGACAATAAGGATAGTAAGGATAGTAATGTTGGATATAAATCACTGGGGTATTTTTTGGAAAGATAATTTCAGACATAATCATAGTAATAAGATATAATATGATATAATGAGGATATTAATGTGGGATATGTGGAATATAATGGGGTAAATGAACGGATATCAGTTCAATCAACATGAGAAACCCAATGCCATAAAGTCGGGATCTATCACCAATTTCTGACAAAATTGGAGATATTTTTCCTAGTGGGGGCTTTGCACATTCTTTTTTTTCTTGGATAGCTTGGACAGAAGAATCCATAAACTTCTGACAACTTCAATTACTATTGTCCTAATGGGAACAAAGTCAGAATTACCTCCCTGAGAATGGCACCCATATTAATGCTTATGGTTTCGAAATGTTTCAAATAATTTGATGTAATATTCCGTTTTGGTGGCTGCGAATCATGATCTTCCCCTAAATTTTCCACACCCGAGTTGGTTTGCTGTTTAGCTGGTTTGGTGAATATGGCAAGTTTCTGTTGGCAACTGAGAAGCTACACTATGCTACACCACATCAGAAGCTATTTCCACCATCTATTTATCTGTAAGGCCCATGTATATTCTCCACACATACAGCGCGGACTTAGTACGTGAAACGGGGGCCATATCCCAAGATCTATAGCACTTCAAAAGGACACTTAGAGAGGCTTATGGGCCGCAAATATTCCATCATCCTGTGGTGATTCCTACGCACATTTGTTGGACCCAGGGAAGAGTCCCAAAGGGTAACTACCGTCAATTTCCCCCAAAGGACAAGCCCTTGAGATTCCTTGAGCTGGATGATATCCCAGAATCATTCCGCTGAGATTGCCAGAGGGAAAGCTCACCTGTCAGGCTCAGAATCTCCAAAGAATCATCATCCAACTCACACATCCTTGGAACAGGGCAATGCTGGGATCCGTTGCGTCAATGGAAAACACGCCCGAGCGCAGATCCAACAGAATCTGATGTTGAACAAATGATTGCCATCCGGAATCCCCCGTTACTAGTTGAAGTTCCCAATAGAACCTCAACTTATGAGGGATTTTCAATTTCTATATGGGAGTAAAGCAGCAACCATGGATTGACCCTGCTAGACTGGGGCCCCATTTGCCAAACAGAAGTTGATGATCGATCAAGTGGTGTTGACCTCCCGGCACAGTAACTGCTGAAGATTTGATGGAAGCAACTTGGTAACTCCAAAAGCTGCGGGTTCATTTTTGGTGGTTGAAACCGATCTTGAATATCATCCATGGTGAGGGTCATTCGAGGTTGCTACACATCATCCAAATATGTTTGGCTATCTGCTTGATGCGGTGGTTGGAGCCAAGGTCTCTAAAAGACATCAGTCAACTCATGTCAACTCATGAGGACCGTCCATGCCGTGGAAAGAAAAAAAAAGAAAGACATCGAAACTACCAATTCCTAATCTTCTTCAGATAAAAAATACCCACTTGAAACACAGGTTGTGTGAGGATGACACGGTGAATTAAGATGATTCTGTGAAACTGAACCACCAACTTGAAATTTGATATCCCGCATAGCCATCTTGCAGCTCCCAGCGTCGTTTGTAAGGCACTGCAATGCAAAAGGCTCAGCAACCGAATCCTCGGATTCATAAGGGTTTGCAATAATTTCATCTAATTATATCTGATTTCCTTGCTGTCTGTACATTAGCGGGGTCAGCCCCTCTATTGATGACCAGTTGAACCCAAACATGTGTGGTTTCATCCTAGAAAAACGAACCGCCTCACCCCAATGTCATGACACGTGCAAGTGCAAAGACTTGTCTCTTCAGGGTTACTTTGGAGGTTTCAGCTGCTATTTCTCATGGGGGGTACCTCCTTGCCCCGTTGTCAAGGCCTACCTATGACACCTTCCAAATCCGTCTCACCCGTTCGGCGCACAAACCATCTCGCAGAGCTTGTCATAGCTACTGAATTTCTTAACTTTGAACGATTCCCCATTCGCAGCCAACAAATACCACCCACAACTACCCCAATGAGACAAATGACAAATGAGATGATGTCCCTCAACAAAAAACACATTGGAATGTCCGAGGCACAAATATTGATGGAATTTCAACACCTGAGGCAGCAGGATTTGATTTTGTCCACAACAAAATTTATCAAAAGACTACTCCAGGTCATGATGTCTGCTGGTGAATGCCACAATTCTTTGTTGGTGAGCACCCTGCTGTTGAGTCTTAATGGTCATTCGCAAATACTTCAGCGAGGTTATTGCCATGTTTCCTTCCCACAGATCAGACTTAAGCCAGCTTTTTGCGATTACCCTCCAGTAAACTAACATAGCTATGGAAAATCACAATTTTTCATGGGAAAATCCACTATTTCTATGGCCATGTTCTATAGCAAACGGTTAGTTTACCAGAGGGTAAATCCTGTAAAATCCCATTATTAACCATTATTAACCATTATTAACCATTATTAACCATTATTAACCATTATTAACCATTATTAACCCACTGTTTAACCAATCCATTGATTTTGCGATGATTCCCCGCTTTTTTCATCACCATTCAGCAGGATGGTCGCCCAGAAAACTCCACTTTCATCGCCTCGAACTTCACCTCCTCATCGAGGCGACAGAAGGATAACAAATTGCTGAGGGCGCTGGTCCACTCGCCTTGGAGCGAGCCGTAGACCATCGTGGAGCAGTGATTCATTGGATTGGTTTAAGGGAAAATTTACAGGAAACCCCTATATTTGATGGGAAAATCAATGGTTTCCTGTAAATTTTCCCTTAACCCAATCTAATGAAGTGATGGTGAGTGGATTAAGCTATGATTACCCTCCGGTGTCATCAAACACCAAAGATTTTAATGGGAAAATGGTCTGTAAATGGTGGTGTTTTTCATCGCCACGTTTAATACTTATCGCGGTGGTTGATCACAATGGTGGTTACCTGATGATAAAACCTCCTGGTTGATGACTGGTGGTGAATGATCATCATAATTTATTACTATATATATATATATACAATGAATGGTGGTTGTGAACTAGTAAGCCATGGTTATATAGTTGTGGTTAAACATATATGATGGCAAATGATGATTAATCATAGTTGGTGGTGAATTCTGGATTACTATGATGTTGATGATGGTAGATGACGCTTGATGATGGTTGATGTCGGGGACTAACAGCCACCGACCAGAAGCGGGTTGGACGAGTAGGTATATGGATCTGACAAGGGTAAGGAGATCTACGGTGATCTGTACATCATGGCCCATCTTCAGCACGACATGCTGGGAGAACGAGGCATTATGGTATCCCGGAGTTGCCTCGATTCCGGGTGCACTGGGACCTGCCTGGGCAAAGTGATTTGCACGTCTGATATGGCTCGGCCTGAGCCCAAGTTGGATCATAGCTACATCATCCTCAGCCTGGCTGGAAGGAAGGTGAACATCTTGCTCCAACAGAATCTGATACGGATTAGGTGTGTTTCCCACATGGTGTCTTCATCCACCAGCTGTTCAAAGAGGCTGAGATCTTCTTGTTCTACTCCAGCCCTCAAGGCTGTGGCAATGGATCCAGGTTGATATGTTCCCCCTTCGGAGGTGGAAGGGCGATCCTGATGTAGTCGCCGTTCGACAACTCAACTGGTTCAGTCTGGGACAAGCTCCAAAAATTCCGTTTCGCCAAAGTAGGCAGGCAAGCTGTGTGTAGGCACAGTACTCATCAACATTCATGGATATTCGTGATAGTTTATTTTCGTTCATTCTGGACAAACATGGTTCTTCAAAACTGAGATTCAAGATCATGGGTATTGACCCTTGAAAAACTACATAGGCCACGTGGGGTCCCATTCAGGTCCAAGAGGGACCTGCACAAAAATCGGGTAGGGAGCTTGTTTATTCCCTTAAGATCCCTTAAGTCCCTTGATCTCTTTTGAAGGGGTTTCTGCGCATCTGTTTGGGGAGCATCGTTGCTACTTAAAAAGTCGGAAGCAATAGTCACTTTATGTCACTTTTGTCACATAGTTGCAGAAGTTAAGCTTCGGATTTTCCATCCCAACCCTGCTGAAATGTCCAAGTTTCGGACAGTTGGGTGCCCCGTGAGGTGTTTGACTGCCAGCGCTCAAAATTTTGGCACCCGCATATAAATATGATTCACCGTTCGGTAATTCAATATAGCTATGGAACATGGCCCATTTATAGACCATTTGCCTATAAAAACTAGTGATCTTCCATACCTACCTAAAATTATCAGAAGGTACCCATCTTTATATCATTTTATATCCGTGTTCAAACATGTTCAAACGCATTTCAAACCCAAGGTTGTACCACTGTACAGCAGAGCAATCTTAGAGGACTCCAAAACGCCAAGACGCCACTGGTCTGCTGAAACAAGGTGACGCTTTCCCAGAAGCGCGAATAGGCTTGGTTGCTTCGGAAGACAATCAGAAAACCTCAGGTCCCGTGATGTTCCTTGGGGAAAGTTTGGGATATGGGTTGTCTGAAATTGGAGACCCTACAAATTGAAGGTTGACCATTGATTTTGTACAATTTTATCATGAAATCAGATACTTTGGGGGCTACTCCGAATTTTGGACAAATCCATATGAGATGTTTTGCTACAAGGAAGTCACAAATAAGTCGTCACAAGGTGTCAAGGGAGGATCCAAACCTGCCAGCTACAGCAAGGTTCCAGCCTGAACATCTCAAAAATAGAAGAAAGCTTCGATCCGTGATGCTGGTCAATTCCCCCTACTTGTCAACTCCCATCAACTTCCTCTCCAAAATTCGGTTTGATGTTGCATTGCCAACCTACATCGCCAACATGCGGTTTCATCATCTCAGCCGTCACCAAGGAGCCCAAGACAAAGGTGAAGCTGGACCAAATTGTCATGATCCCCTCCATCTCCAAGCTGTCATTCCCCTGCAGCGAAGCTGTGGTAGCTTCAGATGGGGGAGCCATCTGTGGATGCTGGAAATCCACATTCTTCAAGCTCTCAGCCTGATGGTCCAGTCATCAGCATGTGCTTAAATGATGTTGTATGTTCTTCATGAGATGGAATCCGGCCTAAAGCTGGACGAGGCGTCGTTTCGCCACCGGCTGTTGGCTTAACGTTTACATTTATTTGCAGGTGACCATATGATTGCAGAGCCCTCGTCAGTATTTCGCCCGGCACCCATGCTGGATCCTTCTCACTCTCAACGGATTGATGGAGAAGCACCTCAGCCAAGCTGGTTGGGTAGGACTCAGCTATTTCGGGCAGCTTAAAGCTGGCATAGGGGGAAACCTCTGGAAAATAGGACGTTGATCATGCCGAACCTCCATTTTGGTCACGGAAGGGGCCATTGAGTTTGACCAAAAAAAACGAGAACAGGGTTGGCGTGAGGGAACACCTAGAGGAAACCGCGTTTCAGCAATCCACATCTTCTGTCAACATTGCACCGTACGTTGGGCCACTAGGCTTCGCGGCTTCGCGGCTTCGCCGAGCTGCAGTGATGATGGCGCAGGGCAGGGACCACACCAATGCTTTTGGGATGACGGATCCACGTCGCTTCAGCAGCACGCCCATGCCCCAGACCTCATTAAAAGGCTTCCGGTGAAGCCAACAGGCCATGGGGGGATTTATGAACGTGGCAATTGGACATCCTCTACAAATGGAGGTTTCAATGGGAAAATCAACTATAAATAATGGATTTTCCATTGCAATGCTTGATTACCAGAGTGTAACTTCACTGTTATTTCAAGTTTAACTTATCTATAGCTTATGATAAGAGGGGATGAATATCTGAATAGGCATGGCCAGGAAATTGACCAACCCTAGTTTGCTACTCGTTCAGCGGTAAGCATGTTCTTCTTGTAATTATGAGCTGCTTCGTCGTTTCAATCTGACTGAAAATGAAAAGACTCGCGTGGGAATATCTCCACATATGTAGCATCGAATCAGACTACCCACCAGAGAATGGGTGATAACCAACATGAATTAGCAATGATGATGCAAAAAAAACTGTGGATATATCCGGATATCTCTGACTAACACTGGAATAGTACCAAAGATGTAGACTGTGATGTCAAAACTATGCTTCGGGCATGATAGCCGGATATCCCAAACCCACCCCAGGGCATGTAAGGCAGTCACAAGGTTTGTGCTTCAACCAGTCGCCATTCGTCGCCTTCTTTGGCAGTAGGGCCCTAGTTGGGCAACTGATTCGATGGATTCAACTGTGGAGTTGGAGACGCTACCTGCACCCCAAATGGAAGGACCCGCCCGCAACTAACATGTAGCAACATGCTGATTGGGGATCATTTCCAACTACCCCTTGGTAATCAAACATTGCAATTGAAAATCCATCATTTATAGACCTTGTCCCATTAAAACCTCCATTTATAGGGGATATCCAGTTGCCATGTTTGATTACCGGAGGGTAGTTGTATGATTGCATGTCTTCCTCTTGAATCATCCAATTCTTTGGGGAAACTTTGGCCAAACCCCAGATTTATATGCCCTTCGTCTGGTTCCATGTTCAACTTCAGACCCAATGAATATCACAATGTCAAATCTGTAGTTTCTATCTATATAACATGTAGGTATCTTAGATTCATGTCCATTGTGTAAGCACATATGTTTTTCGAAACATGCATCCAAATCACTAGTGACATCCTCACCACTCATGTCTTGCTTTGTAATATACCATACTTCACGGCCCGTGCCATTCGCCCAGCGACTCCATGTTTATAGTCAATCATGATTCTCCAGAGGCCGCAGCTTTCGAAGTCGGCGCCTGGAAGTTTGAAACCAAAATCACACCCTGCTTGGGCTCCAAATGTTCCATGTCAGTGGTACTTATAAAAAAAAAGGTACCAAACAAAATAGAATGTTCATAACAACCACTAGTTGCAACATAGAGATGGCTATCAAGTCATTGGGTTGAAGGATATTTTGATTGCGCCCTCCACACGGACCTCCGGCGACGCCATCCCGCCAAACCCTTATTGGGCCAGACTGGTTGAAGGATATTGACATGCGGATTTTTGCACTAGAGACCAGAGTTAAATAAATCTGTTGGGCCATGCGGAAACATATCTCTCTATTGTCATATTTCCGGGAGTCAATGAATTTCGTTGGATCTGATCATTAATCCCTTTTTTGGGAACGGACAATAACACCATGAGGTTTGGTCCATTTGCTTGGCCTAGTTCTGTTGCATACTCCCAACCACATTTTTTTGAAGGCCATCCTTACCCTTGGGCCATCCATCCTGACCCTCCGGTGCCTCTAGAGGCCAGCAGGGTTCGGAGCAACTTGAGCCCACTGGATGAAGGATCAGATGAAAAGAATAGCAAGGGGTCATTGTAATCCTAAGATATACCCTAGGTAAGATGTGAAGAAACCACTATTCATCACCATTTGTAGATCATTTTGCTAGGGAAACCATGGGTTTTCCACATCAATGTTTTACGCGAGAGTATCTATACTGTTTAAACGTGTATAAATCACGTCAGGAGATTACCAGGTTAAGCCAAGAATCACCCATCGCCAAAAAAGGGGTTCATTGTTGGGTATACCCCTGTTTGGATGGAACATGCTTCGAAATGATAGCTGGTTACTGGGACGTCGTATATTCCACCGAAATCAGCATCATAGCACGCATAACACATATTGAACTTTCTTGATGTTGGGGATTTTTTCGCACACCAAACCTGGAGACTTGGGTAAGCAAAAGGGACTTCACAGGAAAACGAGCAAAGAAACATCCGGTGGCGAGTATAGCCATCTACTGGATAGACCAGTAGAATTGAGTTGAATTGATGGTCATATCATGTCACTGCTTGAATTCATCCAGAGATCATCACAGAGCCAGATCCACCTGCTGGTGCTGCCATCATGAAACAAATGTGAAGGTCTACTTCCCTGAAATCAAACACAGAAGCACCAAGAATGTCTGTTGCAGATAACTTGTGTATCTTTCCACCTTTCTATGGGATGTAGTCATTTTGGGCTTCCGTGTTTAAAGTCTAAGCAGTGGTTGATCTGATTAATGCCCTCCCACGATTTTAATAAACATCTAGTTTCTCAACATGGGTTGCAAATAATAGGGTGAGCCATCAATTTAAGCAATATTTATGGAACCATATGGAGTATTCTTGATCACTCTCAGGATGCCACCCCAAACAGGGCGAACATTTCCCTGAGTGCAGCACATGGGTTCAGGGTTCAAGTCCTTGATTTGCATCTCCTCCTTGAAAAGAACATCGCAACCCAGCCGCCATCTTCATATTTCTATGTCACTTGGTGACATTTCCACGTTTGTCCCCAACATCTCCTACGATTTTCCCGTTTGTTGTCCATCTTTTTTATTCTTTTGGGGTTTTACCAGGTTTTACCCCACTGTTCACAACACTCCCATCTTCTCCGGCTTCAGGCCCTCAACGTCCCAGACGTCCTCCTCATCTTCTAAAAGCCGACGTCTTCGACGCTCGTCCTCCGGAAATTTCTGGTTGAAACTCTGGGGATTTTAACCTCCAAAGCTCAGGGGGTCCTGGTTCAATATATCCATATCGGGGGTGAAACCTGGTTCGAAATGCTCAAAACCAAACCATCAACGAATTTTGGGACTTAGATTAAACAAGAAATACAGTACAGGAAAGAGAGGTGTTTCTTTGACCATGCGCAGATTGTGGCTTGTGGTTTCAATTTACCATCCCAAGAAGAATCAAACATATATTCGCAACCAATTCCGGGATCATCCCAGGGATGAAACCAGCAGCCAGCTCTTGGCAGGGTTTGCTTTGGGCCCGTGCAGCCAAACGATTAGCAACATATTTTTTGAGCGCAGGTACGGAAGCAGCGGTTACGATCAACCAACTTTACAAAAGGAGTCTTCATGGTAAGACTTTGTTTTTGTGGCCTTTCGAGACCTGGTTGAACCTCTGGAATCTGTGTGTTGGGGGCCTCATATTCCAAAATATCCAAGGATACTGAGGCCTGCAAAGAGTAGGATGACACCACCAATTGCAACATATTGCAACCATAAAATGAAAAAGGATTAAAATTGCCCATTCCAAATTATTGGAAAACACATGAAGCAGCTCTTTTTTTCTCCCAGATACTCCCAGATTGTGTCTACAGTAATGTTGATTGCGGTTTTGCCAACAATTCTCCCACTAAAAACATTCCTGACATTCACTAAATTGTTTGTTGCGGTACCAAGTCGGAATCACAGTATTTTTTTTGGTAACAACCTGATGTTCTCAGGTCGTATCGTATCCCTGAACTTGGGATGTCTCAGCAGCCCATCTGACAGTCATGTGGTAATCCCTACGCCATACACCATACCCTTGATCACCATTTATGGGTGGTAAAAAGAAAAAACAAACATGAAGAATTGCAGGTTGTTTATTTGTTTCTGGTTGGGTCTGCCACAGTATATATGTTCCTTCATTGATGTGTTTGGTTTTCATTCCTTTTTTGACCGCTTGACCTACCATTCACCAGTTGGTTTAGCAGACTACATACGCAAAACGTGCCGGTTTCTTGCCTGCAAAATGCATATTTTTGTCAATGAACGTGTGACTTAGACATTTTGGTGATCCAACCTACTTAGGAGTGCATCCCAGGAATCACAAGTGGTTTACAACTTGCAAAACCAATAATCTAACTGTGGATATTCCATCTACAACTGGGTGCCATATCTTATGGTCAGTAAGTTATTACCAACAAAAATCAATGCCTGGAGCCTATAACCATGAGACAAACCAATTTATATACTTATACACTCCATAGTTTCCATAGTTTCGTCTCCATGTTTGATATCCCATGGCAATTATATATATATATATATATATCCTTGAATATGAATGCATGGGTCTCGCAATTTGCGAGCGACCATAGGTCACTCACCTCCACTTCGCGCCTCATCATTCTGGATGCGAAGGTGAGTCAACTCTTGTCTGGCGCGCATGCCTTTCCTGAACGGACAAAAAATCAGAGGATTTTCCGAAGACATTTGTTGTTGGTGATAACTTGATAACCATGACTGGCAACCACGGAGTAACAAACCCCTAGGCTGTTTAATGGGGGGGATACCATTTAAGTATCATATTATCAGCATTTAGGGAGTCCCACCCAATTAATATGGCATGGTTGATTCATCCAGGGTTTTGAAATCACCAAGTTGTAGATTGGGATCAGTGACAGTGATATGTGTAAAGCTGCTTAGTCTGATTTTTGATCATGGCAAGAATCATCCAAAAAAACGCAGATTTCGGTAGACCCAGAAAGGAGGATCATGGTGATCTAACGCCAAGTCGTGCTGAATTTAAGTCCAAGTAATCAATGGACAATTTCCCGGAGCAAACGGGTCTTCAATCAGAAAATGCCATGTATGCGATTGTTAGAATATGCAGGTAGAACCAATTAGTCTTCATGGTTGGCAACCCGTCTGGTGATGTCCTGTTTATTGGGTGGTTGTGTCGTTTGATAGTTCGGCTTATTGGTCATATGGTTGCATCATTGATCTGCATAGCATTACATTATTGATCCAAATGCCTCCAGATAAACAAGGACTTGTTCTACACGTATGAAGTCACCAAAATTATGGGGGCCTCATGGAACGATCTTGTGGTTACAATATCACCTGTGATTGGATGTTCGGTGTTGTTGATTACCAATACCATGTGGTTCCGCACAACACAGGACTGAAACCATGGTTTACCCTTGAATGACCTACATCAAGTATTAGATTTTATCATTATGAAATTCCGTCATTTTGATGAAACATGTGTTTACCGCAAACGTAGCGAAAAGAGTCTGAGGCCGCAGCCATCTAGCACTGCAAACAGGCCGTCGCTGAGGATGTAGAAATCCTCATGCCCTCCTCTGTGCCTAGCGGCTGAATCGCAGGCACCAATCAACAATAACGACGGCTTGCAAGGGTGAATGGCAAGAGCATTGACCCTTGCCACCGCGATAGCCGCCCTCTCCGTAGTCCCACCGCACCCTTGCATCGTGGCCACAGCAGATGTCCACGTCGAGGCCGACAGACGCTCCACGACCTGGTCTGTACCGCATAGTGATGCACGCCGCACGTCCATAACATAATAACCGCGCAAGGCGGTGCCAGAAGTTTCCGAAGTACAGAGCCTATGGGGAGAGTTAAAAAGGATGGCTAGTAACACGTGCACCCGTGACTTTTAGGCACTTTTTGAACACCTCATCTTCCAAGAGTTGCTCGAGACCGTCAGTTGTTTATGATTTTAACTTCCAAATCTATGGCCCAACATCGGGTACCCCCAACACACCTGGTGGATGATGAATTCCAGTTCACAATGACAATTTTGATGGTCATCTTAACTTTGCCCTTGCAAAGATGGGATACAGTTTTTTTGTATATACAAGTATATATATATATATGTATATATATATATATATTGATTGATTGATTGTATTGGGCACATAATACCTGGATGATGATGGGAAGATATATGTTGAGTATTGTGTAGTAAGTGAGTGTAGTAAGTTTAATACTTGCTATGCTTATATATAATTGATTGTATATAATCTGAATTAACCATGACCAACTTGATGGGCCCCTTGGTACCGAGCCACCCATCTTCTGCCAAATGTTTGGATGGCAGTGTGCGGCTCGAGGTTCCCATAGAATTTTTGACTGCGACAGACTCTTAAAGAACTAAACTTACCATCTGGTTATTTAACATAGCCATGGAAAATCCCCTATAAATGGAGGTTTTTATGGGAAACTTAATGTTAAATAACCAGAGGGTAACCATAATTTCTTCAACAGGTTGATTTTTATCACTGATATGTGTTCCTTTAAATGAAGAATATGGCCACAAACCACAAACTCACCAGCCACTTCTAAAAAACATTCACCACACAATAAGATAACACTTGAGAACCACATCTTGGGTGCAGCCCAAGACACAAGAGAGTTTGAAGCCGAAGCACGGCCCGGATCCGCAAGCGTTCCTGCTTCAGTGGCTGATGGGTCCCACCTTTCAGTATCCTAAAACAGGTAATGGGAATTTTCCCATATTTACATATGTATCTCGATCAATGATTAATTGCAACGATTGATGCTGATCTTCTTTGTGCATAGCAAACATCTTGGGCCCCTTGGGCCTCTCATCCCATGCCACAAAACTTGGCGGCATCCGGTCCTGTTCGTTCACCACTGCGAGTCTCTGAAGGACCTGCCGCGATGGGGCAGGCCATTAGTTGCTGAGATGAATCTGGAAATTACCATCCAGTCATTTACCCGGCTTGCTGGAAAATTACCGATTTAGTGAGATGATTATCCCACACATTTTACAATTAAACATCGGCATTTTCCGTTGCCAAGGAACAAATTATTAGGTACAGCAGTCAACTTTGAATCACTTTTGAAATAGATCAAGAAAAAGTCAAGGGTTTGTTTACATTTCAATACTGCTGACACCGTCAGTTGAGGCTTTCAACACAATTGGGGATTGGCTGCAGAGGGGTCACGGGGACACAACTAGTGGAGATAATGATATCTTTTCATAGACGAAAAGGGACAACACAGATGGGGTAGGGTGGGGTACAAATCAATTTTCCAACCAACCCTCATAATTCGGCTTGTTTCGGACTGAATTCCCTTGGCTTATGCAAAGAAAAAACATAAACCATGAGGTTGCCAAGACGTATTGTAAACTCACTAGAAGCACCCCGCATGTTAGCAGTTGAACTTCAACATAGCTTTGGACAAGTGGGTATATTCTCTAATTTCATCGGCCTTCAGTAAGACCCCAAGATCCACGAAACTTTCATCTGTTCCGGGGGCTCCAAAATGGGCACCTGCACCCGGCTCAGGTGTACACGACACGATCTCTGAATCACAGATTTGGCACTGGCTCTTCTCCTGGCAGATTTCCAATTGAGGATGGGCTGAGGCAGTGTCCTAATTGCCAAGAAATTCTAAGTTTGGAAAGCTACAAAACACAGCATACCCTCTGGTGAACTAACAGTTTGCTATTGAAAATGGCCATAGAAATAGTGGATTTTCCCATTAAAAATGGTGATTTTCTACAGCTATGTTAGTTTACCAGAGGGTACATGTACAGTACACCAGGGATCAAATCTGGTAACATCCTCGCGCTTGAACACTTGGATACCAAGAATTGCCCCCAAGCGATACGCGCAGCAACAGCCCGTCCTCATGGCCTCAGTGTTGACAATGCTCGGTGATTTTAGATCCTCATTGGGACTGCCTATTTGGGTACATCGGGAAGCGCACATCCGGGCAATATTCCAAAGCGACAATGACCATCAACAAAAACCAAACAAACCCAATACTGTCACACTGCCAGCGGTCTTTTTCCAACCCTTTTTTTAAATGAAGATATACTAAGGGCATCGCGGCATCCCACCCCCCAAACACTGGATGGCCCCCACCAAGCGTTGATTCATCAGCAGGGACAGCGCCAAAAAGCTTCGAGACTTGGCCTGAACCTGGAACAGGTTTGTGTTGGTGGTCTCCAGGTTTCCACTGGGGAAGTGGCCAACTTTCCAACAAAATCGCCACTCAAAAATTGACAAACACATGAGGTTCATCGACCCTAATTGGACATTTAAAGCATTACAAATCGGACTTTGCATGACTATTGAATGAAGTGGACCACTGATTGATGAGAATAACATCCCATGACTTGTGTCAATGGGCTGTGAAACGGTTTCATTGCCAATAAATGCATCGTAAATGTATGCATGCATGTGTGTATATATATATATATATGCACATTATTATCTATTATTTGCTTGAAACATCTCTTCCCCCAATGACATACAATGGAAAACCATTGGTGGTAAATATTGGATCTGTTCATTTTAGGGTTCCTTATGTACAGTAAGGGAATTAGTATGAGGAAGGGATTCGTAATGTGGCAAACCACCCAAAACCATTCAGCATCCACAATTCTACGAGAAGAAACATCTCTAACTGCAGGTCTATTTTTCGGGCTGGTCGCCTAGCTATATCCTGATATAATTGGCTAATCATAAATTGTCCCAAGTAGAAGTGTGGCGATTTCGTGGTAATTATACCGGATCTCTGAACAAAACCCACTTCCAAAAGGGAAAGCAACTCCGGAAATCAAACATGCCTGCCTCGGAAATCCATGAACATCACCAATTCTGAAAGGAATTCATCTTACAATTTGAAGGATTTTCCAAGCCAGCAATGTTTGCTTGCAAGAGGGTAACCTTTCCAATCACCCAGACTTTGTCAATCCAGGGTTGACATTCTCATCTCCTTGGATGAACAGTAGACAACATTCCATATGGTTTCTCCAAGTGGCGGGTTCATGCATCTGGGAAACTAACACATCAAATTTAAGGAGGGTTTAACCATCATATCCCCATTTTTGGTGGTTAAATCATGTTCAATCCCCAATGTTAGGTTAGTTACCCTCCCGTAAGCTAATATAGATGTGGAAAAACCACCATTTGCAGATCATTTTTCTAGGGAAACAATGGGATTTCCACATCTATATTAGTTAACACCTGGAATTACCAGGTGCTTTATCAATCCAAGCTTAAGTTTCGCATCTGTGGTTTCAGCTGCTGCCTTTGTGATGGCTTGCCGTTGCAACTTCCCAAGGGTTTCTTCCCACTGCCTGGCTTCCTGACGCGAGAGGTTTGGCTAGCAAAATTAGAATTTTGATCATTGGATTGGTTTAAGTAGGGGGAAAAATGCAGGAAACCCCTACATGTGATGGGGAAACCCATGGAAAACCATGGTTTCCTGTAACTCTTCCCTTCAACCAATCCAATGATTTAATGACTTCACATAAGTAGTTTCACTACCAAAATCGAAGAACTAATACCCGAACATACATACCCGAACATAGAATAATATGAATTGCAAGACAAGTGTCAATGAGCGATGATTTTTTCACTGAAACTTCCAAGTACTTCCAAATGCCCAATTTAGAGGTATCTAATCTCTGTCAGGTCTTTGTAAAGAGGAAATTATGGGACTGTGCCCTGACAAGTGGCCTGACAAAAGGCAGTAAATACCAACGTCTTCAGGCTAGGGAAAGTAACGATCAAAAAGGGGCAACTAAACATCAACTGCCAGCAAACGTCAAAATCTAACCATTCAACGGTAGGCCCGGTAGGATATAAATATGACAACCACCCATGAACATTTTACACCCAAACATGGGGACGCTATGAATTAGATTCCAGAATGGCATGCCCAAACAGATGGTGGAGATCAGCCTGGTAGCTTGTGGGATCCATGTGAGAACCATGATATTGGAACAGATCTTGCAATTTCTATCACTAGATTCTGGGCAAAACTTTAACTTCCCCAGGGAAGTTATGCAACGATGACCCATTTTGGGGGTCTCAATGTGAACTGGGACATGGACAAAAACGTGAACATTGCTCAAAATGATGCACCTGCAACCATGGATGGTACAGAAACGCCAATCTTTTCTTTGTGTCAAGTTGCAACCTATTTTTTGCGTTGCTTGAAATTATCGCCAAAAGTAGGGTAAGCAGGATTAGGTCCAGCTAAGTCTTGTGGTATATTGTGGTTATATAACCCACCCAGGGGGTGAACCAAGAAGTACTGAATCATCATTGGCCCAGTATCTATGCCTTTGGTGGGAATCCTTCGCCAGGGCCCCAATCCCGCCCTGGCCTCTTCCCGCTTCCTGGCAGCAAAAATCATGGATAAAACCAGATACATATCGTTCAAGTCAGCCCCGACACCTGGGAATTTTACCGGGTTGGAATGGGGATGAAATTGGACTCCATTTTGCCCTGTTGACTTTGTTGCCCATCAGATGACTGCACAGTCGCACTTCGATGCATGTGCCAACCACGCGACAAAGCAACAATATCAGCGCCTGGTTGAATCGAAACCTTCAAAACAAGTGGTGGAAAATCCATTGACATGTCAGATTTCCCGCTGGCGTCACTAACCACACATCGGCAACAATTTTGAACATCCCTTTTGGACTGTGGGGCGAGGCAATGCATCCCCCAAAAACGTTGGATGATCACCGGCCCTCACAGTGACCTCACAGTGAAGTTGTGGTTCTGTGGGACACCCCACGCTGGATGAAACAAACTCTGCTTGGACGGGAATGTCAGGCTTAGATTTCATATGCAAATGTTTTCGCATCAACCTTGAAAACATCAAATCCACTTTTGGACATTGAAATCACAACCAATTAATCATGTGCAAAGCAGCTGCAACCAAAAAAACAGATTTTTGAAAGCAAATACCACGGGCATTTCGCAACGTTTCACGGGATTCTGATTTTTCCACTGGGCCTCCTCAGACGTCGACGGAATCTGGCCTAGGAAGGGGCTGCGATCACACAATGAAAATAATGATCAGTGCAGGTTGGTATGTAAAAATGTGGCATGTTCTTATCTGAAAAACATATGGACACATATACTAATCTGCAAATATTTTTGTTTCAATGAGTATACGCAAACATGTGGATATGTAATTACGCCAGGGCAAGTATGAAAGTGTGAAAATTTGCGATTATAGAAAGCATACTTACACTCTCCATACATGCGAATGGACACACAAAGAGGATCAAAAAGGATTAAATAAACATGAACATGTATGCACGAATTTACAAATGAAGAAATACAACTGTTAAAAACACAGGCCAATAGATGAATACATGCGTATACATACTTGAAGTAAATACACATGTTTGTATCTTGGACATGAATTGTAGAGATACACGTGTTATGAATCTATATCAAAGCACATGCGTGCAAACAAATCAGGAACTGAACAAATGTATGTGCAAAAATGATCCCGACATGTCCGCACATGAATTTATGCAAAAAAACTACATACCACCAACGTACCTGTGAAACAAAGTGCGCATCTGCTCACGTGGTCCTTGACCTGTACATAAATCTCAAAAAATGTGAAAAGCGTGCAAGTACAAATGTAGATATGGATATCTGGAAGTTTCTGCGCGTGCATACACATCTATGTCTACATATATATATATATATATCTGTGTGTGTGCGTGTGTGCGTGTGTACGTGTATGTGAAAACAGGTGAAAGAACACAAATCAAAAACGCAGAGAGATGTGAGCCATTCCAAACTCTGAGTGCAAGCATGGTTGTATCTTGGATCCCTCGCAGAAAAGCTGGACAGCACAAGGCCCCCATGTGTGACAAGAGTTATGAAAGCTACCAATCAAAACCAGCAACCCCTTCCCTTGCCCAACACCTGTCCCTCGGGCCTGGCACTGGGCAACCAACAACACGAAGCGAAATTGCTTCCTCCTACGGCCATCGTGCAGCATTGCCTGAAGCCAGGGAGCAACGCGCCAAGCACTTGTCTGCCGCTTGCCCGTTGCCTAAGCTGACCTGGGTTTCTTTAAAGACATGGGAGCCCAGGCAACGCCCGGTGGACATGACGTGCCCAAGCAGGCCTAAGTTCTCTTTGAATACTAAAACTGCTTCCTTGCAGCATTTGACATTTCCAACCGCGTTGTTCCGCTTGGATTCCGCCCGCCCGCAAACGGCAGCAACCCTGGGCATTGAACACGTGGTGCGAAGTGGTTGGGTGCAATCTTGGAGGTTCTGACATGGGTGAAGCACCTGGTACATTGAATTCCGTGTTCATACCAAATGTGCGACGATCGTGCTTAATTGGTCTGAGTCCAAAAAGCACAGAAATCTTCACGGGTCTGGGTGTTCTCGCGCAGATCCAACTGATTCTATCTTATACCACGTGCTGGTGCTGGCAAATTCCAAGTTCAAACCATCTGGTTGGACTCAATTGGTGTGAATGAATTTTAGTGTCACTAAGGCAACACCTCCAGAAACTGTACAGCCATGGTTATGGAAAGACCTCCTTGGAATCAAGCTGTGTCAAAAGTAGAAAATCGCAATTTCCTAAACTTGGTGTGCTCGACATGTTTCAATGCTTTTCGAGCTTTTCGACCTATCGGGAACAATGAGGAACAATGTAGGAATCGCAGTCTTTTCCCCCTTCATAAAAGGGTAACGCTTGTAAATTCTCCATGTCAGAGGTGCCGAAAAGATGCAACATTTTTTCCAAGGATGTTCTTTATAAGAAAATACATGTATGTATATATATATATATACATATTTGTTTCATAATTTCCAAGCTTTCAACTTTTCTATCTCTTGGGTGGTCACCAAAAAAGAATCGTTAAGGCACAAAATGCAGACAGCCATCTTGGCAATGAGCCAAGTCTTGTCAAATCCCCGTTCAGCTTTTTTCTCATCATAAAATCAACCTAAAATGGAAGATGACCAGTGTCTATCAGAACTATATGAAGCCAATGCTAGACAGATAGACGGAAGGAAGCCCCTGAAACGGGGTAACCATCCCAGAACCCAAGGGAACTTCGCAGTAAACGCTGAACAATCTCAATGGTCGAAGCATCTGCGGGTTTCCAAGCAGATTTTTCTAGCCCAGTAGAACTCAGTTTCAACACGTTTCAAACACGGGTAATTTATCAGCAGACGTGCATGCTTCCGTCCCCCGAAAAAAAACATCGATGGCTTGGTCAGTGAAGAGGTCGCATTACTCACAGAAGCCACAGAAGCAGCGGGATTTCTCATATTTCGCCGATAGATATCACATGTGCAGGGGTCAATCATGATCTAAGCCACCCAGGTCTGTTGAAGACAAGCAGCCCCAAAGAATCTATTTGGAAGAAGACCTGCTGCTTGAACACCGCCGTCTGAGTGTATTTTGTGTTGAATCTCGATGGATCACCTCCAGTTGACCTATGTGAAGGGATTATTTTCCCGTCTTCTACCCTCTGGTAAACTAACATAGCTATAGACAATCACCATTTTTCATGGGGAAAATCCACTATAAATCACCATGTTCAATAGCTATGTTAGTTTACTGGAGGATAGACTACCCTCTGGTAAACTAACATAGCTATAGAAAATCACCATTTTTCATGGGGAAAATCCACTATAAATCACCATGTTCAATAGCTATGTTAGTTTACTGGAGGGTAGACTGGATGATACATCCCTTATAAATTATCCCTGCTTTGGGGCCTCTCCAATTCATAGAGTGGGGGTTTCATCCGGTACGGACTGTATGGTGGTCCATATAGGCCAATAACTCACCTGCTCCATCAAGGTTCGCCCTGTAATTTGTTTGCTGTGAATGTTGGATATGGATAGGGTCACCCACATCTTTGAAGAGGAATAGTAAAAAGAGGGTCTGAACCAACCAGGTATGAGGAATATTTTTAATCAAAATCATAATCTATATATGATCTATATGTAGGTATGTAATTACATATATGGGTTTGTCTGAAAAGAACATTCCCCAATAAATGATTCTTTTTGACTATTTTCTCAACCAAAGTTGCCATTTTGAGGATAAAACACATTTTCAGACACACCCAAAGAGAATCGTTTACAGGTAAGGCACCTATTTTTGATGGTCAGATCAACTAGGACAACTTTAATACCATCATTATCTCACACATCTCTCTCTCTCTCTCTCTCTCCCTCTCGGATTGTACCTCGACTATATCCTACCCTGTGGTAATCAAACACGGCACTGGAAAAAAATCACTATCTACAGCAAAACCTCCATTTATAGGGGATTTCCACTTGCCATGTTTGTTTACCGGGGGGTAAATATCCCATTAACCGCATAGTGGGTTCCTAATCCACTTGTGAATGTAACAAACACAGCTAGGGGACATGGTCATTAGGGTTATTAACCACGTACGATTCGTGAAATACGGTGCCCTAAGACAGCTAAGCCAGTTTATAACTCCAATAGCTAAAGTTATGCTAGAGATATCTATACTGCATAGAGTGTGCAAACGAACACCAAGTCATAAACCAAGCAAACAATGAATTGGGATTTCGCAAACAATGGGATGATGGAGATAATGGGATGATACTTGGTTTCTAACTACAAATATTGAAAATATGTTTAGGGGCACAAGATTGGCCAAGAACTTTTGTTGTTTTCTAGAAACCCATTGAGTACCTGAAAAACATTAGCTACTTGAAATGGGCCACAACATTCAATCTTCCATTGCATGCTTTAATGACCGTTATTCAAGGTAAATACTGGTATTTAGGATGATAGTAAAATGGTAACTAATCGGCCACTGTTTTTATCATGGGGAATGTCAACCCCGGATTCATAAACCGAATGTTGAACTGTGGGGATACCATTGTAGTAGTAGTAGCCAATTGATTGTCATTATTTTAGGGGACGCCCCAAAGTTCTCAACAGGGCTTTATTGATCCATCAAGAAATCTTCTATGATGATCCCAAAATTCACGGCAACCCATCAAGAATTTACGATAATCCATACCAGGAATTGAAGGATCATCCCACATATCATACATCAAATTACCGTTATATAGAATGTGGGTAAAACAATAATAAACCACCCATTTGGGAAGGGTTTATACCACTTATTTATGGTGAAATTGAGGGTGGTTTATTATGGTTTTACCAACATTAACATTATATATATAATTCTATATATTCAGAACGGTGCTTCAAGAACTCTTCCGCGCCTTGGCCAAAAAGCCCCTGCAGGAACTTTGGATCCGCTGCACAGCGAAAACGCGCTCTGCCACACCTGGGCCCGCACTGGGGTTGCCATTTGGAAGATAGGGATGATTGGAGTCACAACCCCGGAACCCTTGGTCAGTATTGGATCTAATTATCTATTTTTACCGGCCGCTTATTTGGGGGAATTGAATTGTAGGGGTGGGATGAATCATGATCCTTGTGATGATTGTTGTTGCCGAAGTTTCTGTTGCATGTGTTACTATCGCTCTTATCGTCGTTGAAATATACTACTCGTTCTGGGGATAGCGGTGATCTTCAATATAATGAGGCTCATTATGTGGATGAGGATGCTGATGCTACTGCACCCCACATGTACTCAGTTGCACTGGCACCGCACATCCACATTGAATTATGGCTCAACATGGCTCAACCCTCATTTTCCTGAGCCCACCATGCACCAACAATTGCTCTGGTTTTTTCACCCCGCTGTTGCCAGACCGAGGGGCTCAAGTATCGCCGAAGCAAGAAGGTCTGAGCATGGGCTGTCAGACTTGGGACCCTTCAATAGGATGGTTTTCAAAAACGAATATGTTTGCCAGACCTTGAATGTGTCACCATATCCATGTGCTTGTTGATCTTGTTCAATGAGGAAAACACGGGAAAACGGGAACAGGCACACTTTTTTCTTCCCTCTAGAAGATTTCCCTACCATCCAAACACCAAGCACCCTGCAACTTTCTGCATCCCACATGAACTGAAGATTGGGCCGATTAGGTATCTGAAATTGCCAAAATGGAGGCCTCAGGCTGCATTTTGCAAGTCATATTTCTGGGAGATCTCCCAACATCCTTAGGCGGCTATGGCGGCTATGGTCTCGTGGACTGGCGGCCCTGATTTTCAAGTTCTGGTTGGTAAAGGTAAGCCTACCCATCGTCCGTGCAAATTTCCCTTCAATCGATCCATTCAAGAAAAAATCAGGTAAATGCGGCAACTTTGGCACTTGAAGATACTCAAGCCAAATTCTTCACCAAAGATGACATGTACCGGACTGAAAAGCAACCCGAGTCATGAAAAATAACTCTATTTCATCTCAAGAATCGATTTAATTGTATAATAAAAAGTCAATTGTGGGTTGTCATAGTCCCCAAATACGGTACCAAATAACCAATCTTCCACGATTGATCAGCTACCTCCCCATATCTTTGATAGTAGAAAACAACGTACACGCACTGTAATTCATGGGTACCCACTGGGAATCAATCATGGCTTGCAGGAATACCATCCGTTTAGTTTGGTTATTTTCCAATATTTTCCATTGCAACCTTGTGTAAAGATGATTTTCAATCGCCATGTTTGATCTCCAAATGGTAAATCCAATCCATACTCAATCAACATTTATCATGTATACAGTGTTTTTTTTTCCTCCCGATCCGGCTGCGAGTGCGGTCCCGCCAGGTGTGATGGCCGTGGTCACACTTGTGGACTTGTATGCGACAGTGTTCACAACCTCGGAGAAATGATCAACCTTCATGTTGAATGCCAAAGTGCGCGGGTCAACGGGAGTGCCTTTCCTGATCAGGGCATCGGGCCGAACCAAGCCAGTCTCCGTGGATTTGAACCAGGAGATGCCCAAGGCTGCGACTAGGACTGCCCAATCAAAAGAATCAGATCGCCAGCGGGAGCTCACTGAGGTCTACGGGGGCATCCACAGGGCACAATCGCAAAGAACTTTGCATCTGCACCATAGTTCTGCTGAGCATGTGTGATTCGGCCAAAGCGGCCAGGGGCACGTGTGGCAGTTTTTTAAATTACCCCAATCAATCCCAATCATGATGGTTACGTCTACAAGGCGGCTGGTTGAGTCACCATGAATACCCTCGGGCAAACTAACATAGCTTTGGAAAAAACACCAGTCTACTAGGTAAATTCAACCACCATTAAACTCCTATTTTATTCCACTAAATAAAAATATTACCCTCCAGTATATTAACATAGACCCTGGCAGATGGGGCTTGGAAGATTTCCCATAGTTTTTACAAACATTGGTGATTTCAGGGTCTATGTTAATTCACCAGAGAGTAACCATGATTAACCAATCAGTAATGTGCGTAAAACAATAATAAACCATCCCCCAAATCACTATAAATAGGTGGTATAAACCATTCCAAAATGGGTGGTTTATTATTGTTTTACCCACATTAATTGCATTTTCTATTTTCTTTACGACTCACCTTATTCTTTTTTTCTGCGTCATGGCCTTCGCCTTGCTCTGGATCATCTGCGCAGCTCCGCGCAACTTGGCCTTCAACTTGATGTATTCCTGAGCCACCAAGGAATTTAGTAGGTTTTAAAGGGGCTGAATAGCGGACGTTTACGAACTGAATTTCACATGATTGATCAAAACCTGTGAACTACCATGTCTAGTATATACCATATCATTATACAGCAATGATGAGCATGGGTTCGGGACGGATGATCAACAGCTATGAGCCAATATATTCATACCATATGGGACCAGACAATTAGTAATGATCAATCAAGAGCTAGCCGCCCCCCTCTTGTTCACATGACTTGGGGATGGAGAAAAACCTTAAAAATACCATACAAGGAAGTTCCCCCAGCTTGTTGGTTTAGGAGCACCATTAACTAAAAGAATGCGAAACATATATTTACCATATAAATATAAAGCCCAGCTGCTGGAGTTGTAAACCAAGTTAGCTGACTAGGGGGCAGCCACCCAGCATTTTGGGGGGATGATCATCCATTTAAGCCGGCTATTTACCATGGTTTTGAATGCGATGTCATGCGATTTCCCATTGTACGACAGCAAGACCCCAGGGAAACCATCCCCACGGGCCATACACTGGTTTGGTTGGAGATGAATGCCCAAAAACCATCGTTTGCTCTTGCCATCAAATCGGGGGATTTCATGGGATTTCACGAAAGACTCATCTGAACCACTTCGAACAGACTGTAGTTTGCGAACAATTTTTGATATCCGTCACAACCAACAAACAATAGCAGAGCGCCCAACTTACCAGTTGACCTTCCCAATTTCTTGAGGTTTTTGAGCTGCACACTGGAATAACCACAGCCGGAGACTAAGAACGAAATGGGTCCCATTGAAATGTACTTCAGTTGCAACATATCCCTGATCGAATCTACAATTTAAAGTTAGCCCCTTATAAACAGATTTACATACCTAATAACAGCATTTAGATCTGGCGCAGAATGGTAACCAGGGCCCATCTCTGTCTGTCGGACAAGACTCACTCCGTGTCAGATGTGCATACTCCTTGGTTCAGAATGGCAAATGGCAGTTGCTGGAATCACAAACTGCTTCTCATGGTGGGGCACGCAAATTTGGTCATGTCTTGGCATTCTCTTTTTCCAGCGCTATCAACAAAATCTCTCCATCTTTCATATTGCCATCTGGCAACCAAACATGGCAATGGAGAGGTCTGTATGTATCGATGTTTGTGCCATGAAACTTGGGGTGTTTGGTCCCGTAGTAGATGACCTGACAGTAAGCCATGATCTTGACACGTCATCCTTACACAGTGCAAGCCTTGGATTAATGAACCCCCGGTTGAGTGATTTCATCTGCTAAAACTCGACTGATCACTAATCTCAGTTCTCTACTGTGTGGAATAGTCATGACAAAAAAACCGTCACTTACCACTTACGGTGCCTGGGTCGCGCACCTCTCCAAGTATAATTTCTGGTGAGGTCGGTGTGAAGTTGTGATATCCTATTCTATTCAAGACATGTCATGAAACATTCCCATTTCCAATCTCGCTTTATCATCCCAAAATCACATAGAATCACCAGTTCTGGTCAATTCCCCTGGTTTCTCATCATGTTTTTCTTTTTAATTTGTCTTATGGGAATGTTCACATTCTCAAACACACCGAACCCATTCATGATTAGTGGCTGTTAATTCATTGAATCGGCTGACCTCCGGCCAAGGCTCCGAGACAAAAGCTCTGTGCGCTTTGAGTTCGGCACCCTTCGCCACATCCGGGGCCGGGGAAGCCCGCCCGGGCGCCTGGCTGGGCCCGGTTCGCGGGTGAACCCGTGATGGGACGGTTGGTATATGAAATGAGTTTAACATAATTAATAATGGTTAAATATAATTAAATAACTGGTTAAATATGGTTAAATAACTGGTTAAATATAATTAAATGAATTTAAATATGGTTAACTGGTTAAATATGGTTAAATAACCACATTTAACTATGGCTAAATATCCCACTTTAACGATATATGAAGTGGTTTGATAAACTGGGATAGTTAGCCATATTGGATCTCAAAGGATGGTATCTAATAGTTTTGTGCAATAATAATGATACATATGTTAAGTATAGATATATCTATCATAAACCTTAGTTAACCTAAGTGATGTGCGTCAACTTGGCTATCGGTTGGGAACCTCACTTAATTTGCCTTCAGCAAAGTATTTTTTGTAGTCCATTGTCTTTCTGCTTTTGTTGAATTTGGTAGTCAGCCTCTCTGAAATGGGAAAAGCCCCCCCCATTAAACCACATAGAGATCCCACTAAAGTCCCATGACATCCCCATTAAAGTCCCATAGAAACCACGTACCGACTCGGGTTTAGGGTTTAGATGAAGGATTTAGGATTAAGACTTAAGGGCTATTGATTTTCATTTTAGTAATACATCCCATTAAAGTCTCATAGATATCCCTATTAAAGTCCCATTGAATCCCATAGAAACCATGTACCGACTGAAAGTTTATTGATGCCTCCACACTTCGTGGCTGTGGCACTGCCACTGGTGCAGCTGGAGAAATGGGCCGCGATTGTGGTGAAGTGCCACCAGCCAGCCTGACATCGCACAGCAAAAGGTCCAAATCAGTCAGAAATTCACGCGACAGCAAGGCCTTTTTCAACCATTTAAGATGATTTTTGGATTATTGAAAGCTGACTTCTAGGTGATTGATCAGAAAAATAATGAAACAATATGTCAACCGTTTTTCCTGTTGATACAGACAGGTTCTCTGAGAAGGTTATTGGCTCTCATTTCTGGAAGGTTTTCCTATTTGTTGGATGAAGGTAGCGGTGTGACCAGCAAAGAACATATATTGTATAGGGATATAGGCTATATATGGCTGTATGATATAGGCACCAGGCATATCATTAGGAATGCTGATACCAGTCATGTGCAAGTTATTGCCAAAAGGAATTGGAGGTGTGGCCAATGTCACCTTTCCAATGCCGATGACTGCGAGCAACAGAGATATGGAATACGGAGATATAGTGGTGGTCTTACCAGTGGAATTGGGATGAAATGGATGGTTTGTCTGAACATGGGGCGTGACATTTCAATTCCGAAAGGATTAGATTTTCGTTCAAGTAAAATTGAAGTATCCCCTATTCTTTGGAATTATTGAACAGGTTCTAGTACCAAAATAACTTTTTCATTTTATCCCTTCCAATGTCTGATTCTTGAAGTATCCCCTATTCTTGGACAACCCCAGGTATACCCAATAGGTTGCCTTGCGGAGGAATGAGTGCCATCCTCTGGATCTGCCTCGCCGAAGTGCCACGTTCTTGCCTATGTGATTGCGGATGAGGTGCCATGGTGGAGGCTCTTCCACTCTTCTTGTGGGTCCAACAACCACCTCACATTCCAGGCAGCAGAGTTGTGCGTGGCCGGTGCCCCTACCAGCTCCGCCCAGTGCCGCGCAGGTCGCAGAGTTTTCGCTCCCTTCGCCAATGGCTCAACGCCGTAGCGCCGAAGCTTTGCTGAAACTGTTTCCAGCTGGGGCCGCAGCAGCTTTGCTGCTCAGGTGCTGACACTTTCTTCAACTGGGGACGTCAATTTGTGGATGTTTTGCGATGGAAAAATAAGATATTTCCAAAAATAGGATGTTTACTATGCATGCTTATAAATGGATAATAAAACTGGTTTTGGGATGTTTTGGGATCTTTTGGGGTTGTCGCATAGATTTGAAAAAAGCTGCGACTCGTGGTGAAACAACCTCCGAGGCGGATTGAAACGCCGAAACTGCCCATATCTGGTTATACATGATTGTTCGTTTGTTGCTTTCAGCTTTTGGTTTCCTGAGTTCAAGAAAGGGAGCTGTCGAGAGAAGTACGACACTTCCAAAATCAGAGGCAAATGTACTTCTATAGGTCAAAATTGGGTACCCCAACAATTAGATGGTCAATACTCAAAATTGACTGAAATCAGTGGTCCCCTGGGTAATTTTGACCCATATCCATAGAGTCATTTGGAATCAGATCATTATTATGAAGGCAACTTTTGGGAGAATCATCCCAATCCCCAGCCAATTTTGGTAACCAAAAAGCCACGACGAAACACGCAACGAACCAGCGAGTTCTATGGACCGAGTGACTGCTCTTCCAACATTCGAATCTCCAGCTCCAGCTGGTGTTCCTGAAGCAGCACAACATGGCGATGTTCAACAGATAGAGGAGGTAAATCAAGATAATTGATAAATGATATAAGACTTTTCACTAAGCTTGGGATATCTCACAAATTCAACGGGATAACAAATTCACTCACTATGGTGATAAAATGTGTTAACACTTTGAAACAAAAACAAACAACAAATGATCAGTGAATTCAATTCTACTATCACAAAAAAAAACAACTTCCAGCAAACAATTTGCAAAACATCCACACTTCAGCGCATTATCGACCCGTTGGGGCAGATAGAACTGATCTCATCAAAATGGATTGGATGAAACGACAAATCGGAGGACACCATATATAGTTGATACGCTCAAAAGCAAGGATTTTCGGAACATGTCCCTTAGACCAATTCTGCGATTGAAACGTAGCCAAGCTCAGCCCCTGCACAGAATGCCCGGGACATCTTGCGCGAATCCATTGAAGAAGCACAGCAAAGTTCAAGGATTTCACCGATTCCACCCACCGAAACAAGAAACAGGGGGACCCCCTGTGGGAATTTACAAGCTTGCATGTATACCATCTGGTCATTGAACATAGCCATGGAAAATGGCTAATTGTATTTTGGATGACTTTCCCATTAAAACCTCCATTAATAGGGGATTTTCCACGGCTATGTTAAAAAACCAGAGGGTATAACTAAAGATTTACCCAGAATTGGGCGAAAAGAAACAGTTGCAGGGTTTCTGTGCATGACACAGCCATACGCCAAGGTTCATACAAACTTTGATAGTTCATCATTTTTCAATATCAACATTTGAAGTGGTCTCCAGATTTCATTGGCGGTTATCTATATCAAAAAATCCCATATGTTTGAATCCTGCCATGTTTTTGATACTTAAATCCCAAATCCCATATCTTAACACAATAGCCTACAAGAGCTGTCCAATAGCTATATAATGGAAATACAATTTTTTACTGTCGGATCCTGCCGGGCTTCACGGCTTTCCCGTTGGCTTCGCCTGCTCTGTAGTCATCGAAGGATGGCCCCCATCACTTCCAAAATCTGAGGCAGGGGCTTTGCGAGGGCAAAATCTGTAGATGGACGAAATATTCAAACCCCTTCTATCCGATACAACCCCCCTTGCCCCCAAAGTTCAATGTGAATGTAACCTGAAGTGCGTTAGCCCCAAAGGACGAAAGAAATCAAACCTCCAACATCACTTTTGTTGACAGGCGCGCTGAAACATTGAGATTTGGGGGCGCGGGGGTTCAACATAATAGTAGTGCGTGTTGCAGGGTGTGAATATTTTGTCCATCTACTGTAGGTCTTCATGAAAGTTTACTGGAATCTTAAAGGGATTTAATAGGATATCGTGGAAAAGCCTCATGATTTCCGGTTCACTTTGCCGGTTTGAACCTATTTGAACATCTTGAGTTTCTGGGTTCTTGAGGCAGCAAATTCCGATTCTGTATATATGGCATATGAATTACGTACATACGTACTCATACCTATTTATGTCAATAATAAGTTGGTGATCAGATTCCAAACTTCGGCAGGTGAAGTCGACTACTTTTTAGTTGATGTCCTTTTTTGCTGGCAATATCCCGATTATTTGTTGCTCCTAGAAACGGATAGAACATGAAAAAATAATGAATGACATGATCTGATGTTGGTAAAACAATGCCATAAACCACCCATGTGAGAATGGTTGGAATCCAACCTATTTATGGTGAAATTGGATGGTTTATGACTGTTTTGCCAAGAGCGTGTCATTTTTTTCTAATCGCCTGCCACTTCACCGCCCGAGCTGCCGCGATGAATTACGGCTTCCAAGTTGCCTGATGGCACCACGAAACCACGAGGAAGCGACTCCACTGGGCCTGGTGCTCCATCGAAAAAAAGGTGCCGATGAAATTTCAATGTGGGCCCCCCAAGATATAAGTTGGTGAACATAATTCCAACAACTATGGTTTATGATACTTATAACTTATAACTATAGTGAATGCAGTTTATAAACCAACTCATAACTGGGGGGGGCCCACATTGTCGTTCCTGGTTCAAGGCCAACCCTGGGTTTGTCTCAAAATTCAGAGGAAAACCCAACAATTCCAATGGATCATCATCATTCTCCGTATTTTTCAATGGCCATGACGGGGGGGCCGCATTTTCCGACAAACCCATATGGATATGGCTCAAAATTATTAACCCTATAATTGGTTGGTGTATATCAATTTCCCATTAAAAATGACAATTTTTGGTACCATAATTTTGAGCCATAGCCATATCTTAAGGATCGTCCGAAGCTCTATCAGCGCTGCCACACCCTGCGTGACCAATCCAGGGAGCACAGTACGAGAATTTGAAGCAACCATTCAGCCATGGGAAAGACACAAACAGTGCATGAGCAGCAGGAAGCTACAAACTTGCCGGCCGACATGGCCTACTGCTGGACAGCAAGATTGCTAGTCCTTCTCTTGAATGGAAGGGCTCAAAGCAAAAGGCAAAACACAAAGTCTTTCCCATCCCAAGTTGGAAAAAGACAGGTTGAGAAGGTGCGAGTCAATCCGCACGCCCCTACAGGACTAAGCACTGTAGAGACAACGCCAGAAGCAAGAAGAACCTAAGGTTAAAATACGAAAAGCCAAATGTTCGAAATTGAAAGAAGAAGCGAACCAGCTAACGCAGCCGGCAAGCCTCGGCAAGGACAGCAAACAAAAAATTGGAAAACTAGTGATACAAGAAAGTGCCCCNAATTGAAAGAAGAAGCGAACCAGCTAACGCAGCCGGCAAGCCTCGGCAAGGACAGCAAACAAAAAATTGGAAAACTAGTGATACAAGAAAGTGCCCCTCAGAAGTGGCTCAGAAGTGCGCCGCAAAGAAGAAGAACAATGCCAACGGACTATTGAGATGCCACTTCTGCCC
>BGPT01002463.1:1215-42635 GCA_003297045.1 Symbiodinium sp. clade C Y103 | reverse complement strand
TTTTCTTCCTTATCGTTTTACAGTGAATGGGCTACATCCAGTACAAAAGGGGTACCTGCAATACTAAATCTAATTGACGGGGGTTTCTTTATTTCCTCATTTGACCCTTCTAAACCTGAAACATGAGGGATTTCAGGCTGCCTTTACCAAGCTATGGTCTCGTTTGAGTCTGTGGCTGACCAAGCGCCATGCGTGATGGTAGATATAGAAAGATAAGAATAACACCCATCAATTGGATAGCTTGAGATTATGGAGATTCATCATCAAATATTTGGAAACCATCCCATTTTATCCCATTTCAGAGTGCCTAAAGACTTGATTCATACCCAAGAATCAGCCTTGCACCCTCTGGTGATTTCACGTAACTGCACAGGAAATCATCGAACAAAGGTCCGTGAACTTTCCGCGCCATGTTGGACTACCGAAGGCTAGTAGGTGGTCAGCGTACGAGTCTGGTTCCCCTGCTTCTAAATGTGATAACTCAATGATAACCCATGAGAGCCCCATTGTGAGCAGGTGCGTGGTCTCCATAATTTTGATGCCCATTTTGGTTGATAAGTTATATAACTCATTCTCGTTGACCAATTACCCCACTCTTCAAGGTGAAATCCCAACTTGACTGGTCAAACTCTGTATTTTGGTTGGGAAAATGCACATTTTCAGTTGATGAACCCCGAATTTTTTTTGGCTCAACTTGCCCGGGCAAACAACCCCCACCTCTCTGCGATGCGCGGTCTCAGCATCTCCTGGCGTCTGATATTAAGCATCAAACAAATTCAGGGTTTAACGGTTAGACCATCCGAAAAGTCTTTTTGACAAGTTTGCAACCGTTGCAGACTACTTTTAAGTGATACAGGTCAAGTCATTGGGCACTCCCTGAAGTAGAATGGTTATTGGCAGAGACAACCAACCCATCTGTGTTTTCCAGCGCCCTACGTCTTGACCCCCATCCTCATTTTGGTCCAACACCCTACAGGGTCTGGGCCTTAGCTGTGTGCTGAAGCCTCCCTGTAAAAAAAGTCAGTCGCCTGCGGTCAGCTCCCTCATTCAAGCAACAACTTCAGATTTTTGACGGAGCCACGCATACTCTTGTACAGGGAAGTAGATCTTTGTGAACATTCCTCTCCATGGATTGATTAATGCGAACATTTACAGGACGCCATCCGTTTTTACAATCCAAAAATTTCTAGATAGGTATTTCGCGCAAATTTTCACTTCAACCAACCCATGGGGCCCAATTTGGGTTTCTGTCTTGATCCATCCAATCACCTTCAGCGCTCCCAGCTGCACACCACCAGCGCAGCACTTTTTTTTCCATGGCAGCTGTACATGGTACCTGCCGACTGCGTCACCTGGGATCGGCATCGGATGCTGAAAGGGTGACATGATATTGGGGCGTGTACATGGATATACCTACACAATATTTGCATGTATTGTCTATTCCATATGTACATATATATATATTGTATATATATATATACACACATAGCTAACATAAACACGAAACATATAATTGAAATAGCAAGGGGTTAGAATCATGGTGTATTGTTGGCTCGTGTTGCTTCCCCATTCAGTTAAGCTTCTCGAAGCTTTCCAAGGAGAGGATACCCCATGGGATACCCACACAATGTTGAACCTGAATTGATTGGTTTGTGTGTTTGTTTGCAACTATGATACCTTGGTCGAGACGATCTACGGCAGAATCGGTGCAACTAAACAGTTGTTGATCTAGGTTTTAGATGTGTCCAGTATAAAAGCCAGTACTTAGGCAGCTTTCTTGACAAAACGACCCAACCCATCCGCTGAGCTTCACCACATGATTTTGTCACTTCATGGTTTTCGGGTGGCCAACTTTTCGCTCCAGGTTTCTCCATGCATTCGGTACCCCGAAAAACATTGTTGATTCTTTTCCCCATTAAAAAGCGAGCCAGTTTCCCTGTATATTCCATTTTTGGACAAACCTAAGGAGGGTAGTTTTCATTTCGTGCCAGCTCAGTCCCCATTTATTCTGCTTATATCCGCATGCAATTACCATTTCCACTGCCTAGGATAAACTTCTGGAAGATCAAGTCTCCCAAAATTTGCTGGGCATCCGGACCGTCGCCAGCGTCGCAGTGAAACGGCACCCAGGGCAACCAAACCACCCATGGCACCCAGCAGCAGAACTGACCTTGAGGCTTCGTGGGAGATGGATGGTTGGATCACAAGCTGGGCTATCCAATGTCCATGGTTTGCTGGTAACTTTATTGCTGAAATGAAATATGTTATGTGTATACTTCACACATTGAGTTTATACATGGATGTGATTATAAGTGGGAATACAGAGCATGGTTTGCAAGGGAAAACGCTGCTTTCGTGTCGGTCTTTTTACCTATCCATGAGCAAGCCATGCTCTGGAGCACTTTAATATACAGGGCCGCCAATTCATTTTGCACGGCGCCTGTTTGACTTTTGAAAGGAAAAGGTCGCGATTGACATCAAATAAGTCGCGAATTCATCATGATTCTGTCACGGGGTGCCAGTCCTAAGACCCCAGGTTTCATGTCAATCGGTGACTGTATGCTCTTCAGAAACCATGAGTTTGCTCAAATTCTTCAAAATAGTCAAAAGAATTGGGTTTAAATTTTCCAGTTTCTAAAATACATTATTGAATTTCCTACCCCAGCAACATCCATGTCTCCTTCAAACTTCATCGAATCGACCCAAGTCACCTCCACATCTCACAACCTTCGCGCTCTGATCCGGCCGACCATTTCGGCGTGGATTTCTTGCGGACCAGGTCCTGGCTCGGCACAAAGGGGAGAGCTGGAAGGAAACTCGGATTTGAGTCACAAAGATGGTGGTTTCAGCAAGAAAAGTGGTGGTTGAAGCCATGAAAACTGGGGGGATTAAGATGATTTAACATGATTGAGACTCCAAACAGGGGGGTATCAAGAATTGAATCGAATTGACCCGCCCATGGACATGGGAAACCAAGCAGGAATGGGAATGTAAGTCATGGGAGAGAACCATGACCGACCAACAAACCCTTAAGATATAACTGTAACCACTCAAACATTTGGATCAATCGGAGCAACCACGGATGACTGGCATTTGCTTCCGGGAAGATTCAGGGAAGCAACATTAACCCTCTGGAAGAATACTGTCCGATTGGACATGACCATTTTGGGGTCCTACGTGGGATTTCAGTGGAATAAAAGCAATGGGATATACTTAGTCTATAGCCGACGCAGAAATTTCACCACTTGAAATGGCTATGGGGAATGTCATCAATGTGGATGATCTCCCAATTTTTCGGCCAGCAAAAACCCAACCTTTTCACATACAATCAAGCCATCCCCACATTTGAACTGCTGTTTCATCAACAACTGATGGTTAAATCATGTTAAATCTTCATACACTCAACCCACAGTTGGGTAAGTTGGCTCAGTTGGATAATCCCAAAGGCTGCGAGGGTGTCCTTGTTGAGAGTGCAGCCGCCATTTTCGATGTCGGTCTCCAGGCCGGTCGCACCAGTTCCCCCTGATTTCAACACCCACTGCTTTGTGGATGTAGTTCTGTTTCTATTATCGCTTTTGGCTCTTGAAAAGTGACTTAAAAGATGATTCGTGGTTGCTGATTTGTCGGTTCAACTCCCCACCAGCCAGAAATACTGAAGTTGTTGCGTACCTAACCATCAAATGAATCTATCTGAAATGTTATCACTCCCAATTCTTGTTGGCTACATCACCGCAAAAAAAGTGCTGGTTGCTGATGACTTCAACCCGTCTGGAAACTATCAGCCATTAATACACTCGCACACATGCGTGAAATCAGCAGGTTGGAATGTCATGGATTTTCACCAGGAACCTTCAACGTAGCAAAAACATATCAATGATTAGCGATCCAATCCGATATCCGGAAGCGATGATTCACAACTTCATACCGTCCATATCAGCTAATCAATCAACCAACCAACCAACCAATCAATCATTCAATCAATCCGAAATGATTCCTCCATCTGCCTGATCAGTTCCTGGTTGACAGTTGATCCACCCATGCCAAGGATCATCTGACCATATTTTGGGTTGGACAGTGAAACAATTGTTGACCACCAAAACGTGATTGTTGATATACTTTGTTGATCCAATCATCTTTCTGCTTAATTCAAATCCGCATTTCTGGTTTCAATGGATTGGGCCAAAGGAGACCCTACAGGAAACCTTGGTTTCACCATCGAAGTGTGGCGTTAACCTCTAATTTTTTCCATTTATAGTTAATTTAATTTTTCCATTTAGTGCTTCTTCAACTTGCAATCCTTGAGCTTCCCCACCCAGCTTGGCCAGCTGTCCACCTCGAGCGGGATGTAACATCCCATCCCTCGATCATATTAGGACAAAATGGCAAACAAATAAGAATGCAGCTACTGAGGGAGGATATGTATATGTATATATATATATATTTATAAATAACCACTAGGCACGGGCACAAACTTTAGCTAGCTTCCGTTTCATCTCGCTGTCTGCTAGCCCCGCTCTTACAAGGATAGATCCGTTGTGGATGCATCCAGTTTCGGTGCCATGGCCGCCTCGAGTACTACTCCAACTGTCATCGATCTCCTACTTGGACTGCCTTGTCATTTGGTCACTCTTTCTTGCTCCCGTGTGAATTACCAGCGGTTTTATTTGCACCGACAACTTCTCCAACCATTACTTTCCTGGTTATTGCTACATTCATCTCCAAGTCCAAGGCTATGGGGGAAGTCTTGCACATCCTCTACAACATCACATTTTCCTTCCTTTGCTGGTACAAGATTGACTTTCAACAACCTCCTCTCGGACACCTTTTGGCGAACGTTTCGGTATCATTGCTTCTGCTTGCCTTTCCAGCCGATTTCTAGTCAACGACATCATCTCCATTTGCTACTCTTTGGGTTGGTCACATTCATCTACAACCATAGGCTATGGGAGAAGTCGAGCAAATTTTCTTCTACATCACATTCTCCTTGTTCTTGCTGGATGGAACTTTCCAATTCATCCTGAACTGAGGGCCGTGCCCGATTGACTTCAAGTCTAACCATTGGCGGATTCAGCGTTAGTCACTGAAGGTGAGTATGGCGCAAGTCTACGGCCTTGTTTCTAGGTACATTTCCAGGAGAGAATGTCCTACAAAGATTGATGCTACATGTTCCAAAGATTTACTGATGCTGCATGTGAAAATGACAGGGCCACATTTCGCCAAGACAGGGACGTTTCCAGGCAGGGGCCGCCAGTGGCGTGTCCGGGACCGATTCCGCTCCGGTAGAGTTTTTCTTCGTTTGTTCTCGGTGGTTTTGGGGTCTACACAATTCCATCGGGTCCCGTGTTACAGGTGCTTGTTAGCAGCTTATCTTACAGCCTATATTAATATATTCTCTTACTCTTTCACCTTTATCTTTTTCATTGTATTTCTCCAACGGGCTGTCGGAAAGCTGCTGTGGACTTCTAGTTCGTCTAGAACTGCATATCGCTGCTGACAAAAATATAGGACCACTTCAGGAAGTATGATAACCGCTAGGATGATATATGCTCACCGAGGAAGGCATAGATTTACTAATTTCAGTACGGGAGTGGTTGTCCTTTCTTGCTAATTTTTAGCCGTTACAGCGAGATATCAATTCATGAATAGATCCAATACATTCGACCAGGGTTTTGTTTTGGGGGGATTGCATCTAAGAGGGATGGAACAGTAGACATGCTTGAAACAACGAACCACCAACAGTTTGGGATGCATCTGGGATTGGCTTCACACAGACAAGCTCACCTGCAGTTCCCAGTGCCTTAGGCTTCAATTGATTGATGGTTTCAACCGCCCCCAAGATTCCGACAGTTTTATGGGGGTGAATACGAAATAGACAAATGACACCACCACTTAGATAGCCAGCCAACAAGGACAACTTTAAGCGGCTCAGTCATGCCTATAGAGATACCCCCAAAAGACGCCGAACAAGTGTATCCAGGATGTGAAAAAATGTGTTTTCATATTTGGCTTTCCGATCCATGCGGGGGTTGACAGTTCGTTTTGCCATCTTCCAGGACTGGGCTCTCTGACAGGCCGCTGCGATATCTCGACCATGGTGTCGACGCTCAAAGACCCTGGCTTTTTTTTTTTCTCGTCGCAGAGGTTTCCACGGAAAATGGTCGGATCTTTGGGGCTGGAGAACTGGGATATCTTTGTATCAATTTGGAACACGTGCTTTCAATGAATTTCCATATATTTTTCAATTAGCCAAGCGATGCGTGAGACCTCAGAGCTGGCACCTGTTGCGGGGTTCCTGACATTTCAAATGCAAATATAAACTATATAAATAGGGGTGGGGTTCACCACTATTTCACCACTATTCCACCACTATTTCACCACTATTTCACTTTTTCGATTGATGATTAACACCCCTAACAATGAACATATAACCTGCTGAAAGACCTACTGGTAACCCCCAAATGCTTATCTATTTCTGTGTGTGAATAATTTAGCCAATCTCGGTTCTCAACACAGTGGATAATTAGGGGACTCCCCGGCTGCAGTTTTCTTGATGGTCAGCTGGTTCCGTCATCCCAATCCGGGATGAAACTCAGGCCGGCTTTACCCGCAAATTGCGAGATCAATATTGAGGCATACATTTGACTCTACCGTAACCCCGTAGGATCGTACAGGTGATTGAGGACCCACTGCCACAGTAGTGATAAGGATGTACCTCCAGCTGTTCCAAGCTGCATCCAGTGGAAATCATGCACTTCAGGGACCTGGAAGAATCTTCTCTCCAATACTAAACCATTGTTCTGGTAGTATTGCTCAGTAACCAATACTATCAAAGCAGCCATTACTTTCTTGATTGTCCCGCAAATATCATAGCAATTTCTTGATAACAGCAGGTCTCCTCCTTTGCTTTTTTCCAGGTGTTGCGTGGAGGCCCGCACGCTTCGCCGCCTGATGTTGCCCTCTGCAAGCACTTGCAGGAACTCGTCCACAGTGGCAGGGGATGGCTCTTCGTATCCGTAGATGTTGCCTCCCCATGTCCCACTGGAAGGGTTGGAAACCTAGAAAATATAACCAGGCTGATAATCGAACATTTTTGAATCCAATCTCCCCTGAAAAAACTTGTGAACATATGGAAAGATAGACTGAATTCCCACCCCATATTAGTAAAACGAATACATATGGGATGACTTGAAAGTCCCACAAGACTATTCATCGCAAACCTGACACATCTTGGTGGTTAACCCCCATAGTTGACAGTAACACCTCCGTCATTTATTGACTACACATCACCAAGGATCAAATGGACAAAACTTACACCTGATGCAGAAGCCAAAATCAACATGATCACCCCCAAAATGGTTTAAGACAATTTCAGATCCTGATAAAGTGACGAGCCTTTTCGGTCCCCCAATTGCCTGACCCTCCAACCCCCAGATGCCTTCGAAGGGATTGTACGGAATGAGATTCACCTTAGTACCGTCGTCCGGCAGCTGGAAAGAGTTGCCTTTTCTTGGTTTCCTAGAAAGAAATCAGGTGCCTAAAGCCAGGAAATCATGAGGTTATGATGCTCTAAGTTACAAGGTGTACTATAACTTACAACAACATGTCACAACTATACCCAGTAAGGGGGCTACGAGATGCTTCGCAGTTGAGTGTCATTTCTCCCTGTCGGTGGTGTCTTGTTTCTCCCGCCTGGGTATCCCCACAATCACAGGACGGTCAGACAGGAGGGCCGACAACTCGCGTGCGTGGTCCAGTGAATCGTTGACGCCCTGGACAGATGAACCGTCAAAGTGGCTGGTAGTTGTGGATGTTGATTTCCAAAAAATGGGGTGACCCATCTTACTTTATATTTGGCGATCCGGGGATCCTTATTTGATCCTGGACCCGGTTTTGCACAAAGATAGCTGGTTCTTCTGGATCTCGATCCCCACAAACAGCAATTTCAAGGGGTGCCATAAGCCATCCTCATCTTGGCACAGCGGCCAGATCTGCCACTCCTCTCATGGCCTTCAAAAGCACATAGGAGACCATGACGGTTCGAAGGCGTTTTGCCTCCTAGGTGTACTGTGACAAGCAAAGATGGCAGGAATTTGTCCGGGTAGTTTTACGGGAAAATCACCTATATGGGGGCATCTCCACTGCCAGGTAAAATTGCTGGACAGTCCTGTTCAGGGGCCAAAGAATTCAAATGGTTCCGTGGCCAAAATTGTAACCATCAACAGATGTTCAGGCAAAGCTATATGCTACATAAAGCATCCAGTGGTAGACTGAGCAGGGTCCGGAATCATCCTGACCAATTCTGGAGACCTGGTTACTTCATGTGGATCTCATTCAGTTCGCTAAACACCTCTCAAGAATGGTGGTATGCCACAGCAACAAACGATCCTCAGCCAGAGGTTCAGCCACTGCTAAACACGTTCAATGGATTGGTTTACAATAAACTTACAAGAAAACAACATCTTACCTGCAAAAGTTCCTTTGAACCATGTCTGCGACAGTTGCAACAAATCGCGTCATGCAAGGCACCCCCTTCTTTGCATGGTCGTCGACAATGGCCAGAAGCTTGTCGATGGGGATGGCCTACCAAATTCATCGATGATGACTATTTTAAGGTCGTGTTGGAAAGCATTCCTGTTCCATTGAAAAATTTGGAACTACCATCTGCGCATAGGTGAAGTGACCAAGACTATGATGGCCCATTGGCAGTAAGGCGGATGTAACCAGCTATAAACCTCAGCTATCAGAGGCTATAAGCTGGTTACCAAGCACTGATCATCATTTCCTGTTGTGGAAATGGACATCAACTCTAGTCGAAAGCACCAACCCATACGGTTGATTACCTGGATCCTAGCCCCATTTCTGCTGATAGAAGGCCAGTTTGTATTGCTTCAATACAACTTACCCCCAGCTCACCAACTTTACCATCACTTCAGTCGGGTCATCTAAGCAGGAATCCAACCTGGTTTGCACGTGAAATCTCCTATGTACCCAGCTGCCAAAATTGGCCATAAACAACCATAAACATGTGGAACTGAACCTAAAATATTGGGTGAAATACGACAGGTCCAGGCGATCTCTTGTAGAACAGAATGATCCAAAGAAGCCATTTCAAGCACCTTGGCCGCTGGAACCAGCTCTTCTCTGAGACTTTGGTTCGGGGCATGAAGACTCACCTGGCTCAACAGGGAACATGTGGAAGAACAGGATTGCAAAAAAAAAACTACAGCCACCATCAAAATACGTCATGTGTTTCAAATGGTTTCATCATCAAAACGACATTTATATCAATCGTATACAGGATTAAAGATGAAGACCTCGACCAGGATTTAGACACTTTGGCCTGAGACACATCATGCAGCAGCAAGGGCAGAACTGAAGGAATTCACAAAAACCAGGGTGGAACCTGTGAAGCAATTCTATTCCCCCATCACATTTCATTCTCATATGGGGCCGAAGATATCATATGTCATGAGTCATACCTAATATTCGGCCCTAGTATCCCAGAATGTTACTCTCAAGGTAGGTTACATAAAATCCCTGGCCTTGTATGAATCCAATAACCAGTTCTGGCAGCTTCATCCCCAGTAACAAAAACGCGCCCAAGGTACCGCTAGTCTGATCTTTGGCAGCTCCTCCGGCAGGACGATGCCAAAACTATTGAAACGTGCACGTGGTACTTAACAGGGATCTAAATAGGAGAAACATAGTGGTTGATACCACTTCCTAGTGATCCTACATGTAGATCTTGTTTACCAAATAAAGATAAATTGACCAAACAATGAAATAGTTGGTCGAAAATTTCGACATGTAACCGCAAGCTGCCTGACGCCTCTTGTAAACGATCGCAAAAAGCAGGGGTTGCAACACATTGCCCGTTGAATTAACACAGGTCCCATTCTTGGAGGAGATCCATTGACCAACAAGCAGAGTTGCACCTGCGAGCCCCAAAGAAAATGCTGGAACCAAGCCAAAACTGAAAGAAATGTTTAGTTTCTCGCCTTGTTCTTTTCGAATCGCACATATGATGGGTTGCCATCAGCCAGTACTGTTGGTAATATCTCAAGTATCTAATGGGTTTGGTTTTATAATACCCCTGTTCCACAACTTGTCAGGTTTGGCTTCCCTTGACCACTTTTCTGTCCTCCAGCAAGCGCTGCATATGGTGTGGAGAACTTCCAACCGTCGAGACGGTCCTTACTAGAGCCACTTGAGCATCCATGTAGGGCTCATTTTGCAGTGCATCATGAATCATGAAACAAAACAATTGGACACCCACTATTTTCCCAGCTGCATGCAACCAGATTTTGCGCTTTCTTTGCATGTGCCCACTCATCTTCCATCTTTTATCCATCAAATCTCACCAAGTCCACAAGAACACCTTGAACCCAACTCCAATCAACTACCAATCATCAGCGCCCGCCATTTACCAGTTGGTTTACCCAGGTGTCATTCAACCATCTTGCCATCCAACCCCAACCCGCCTTAGCTGGTTTGGAACTGGCTTACAAACCATTGCCTTATCATTTCTCGTTCAAATCATCTTAAGTCATGTCACATCACCATTTGTCTTGTCAAAGGGGAACCAACATCGATTTCCTACACTTTTGACAACGCAACCCCGTAGAAGATGCACATTTTTTGGAAGTACAAGAAATTGAACACATTTTGATAGTGACATCGCATTACATCATCAATATTAACCATCATCAATTGGTATGTATTGGTATATCTAGCCAGCATCTGCAAATATGATTGCAACTAAATGGAAAATCAACCATCATCAATGGGCAATATACCATATAGTTGCGATAATGGTTAAAGATAATGATGGCTAAACATTGGGATATAATTCAATATATACCATTCTTAGATCATTCACCATTAATCATCTGGAAAATCTTCAGCTCCTGCCACCAGCGTTCCAAGGCACACGCTGCTGGGCGCCAGGCCAAAGCGCATGGGATCCACCAGGCCGCGGATCGCTGAGGACACGGCCTCGTAGTTCTCCAGCGGCTCACCTTGGTAAGGAATGGATGGTGAAAAGTACCTGTAAGTTTTGATATTTCAATTTCGACCGTTGTGCAGAGACATAAAACAACCATTAACTGTAATCTCATACTTTTTGACATCATCCGTTCTTAATTTCCAGTACGAAGGAATCCAATAATTACTGGGAATTTAAGAATGGATGGATGTAGCATATAATGATACATAATGGTTTGACGAGACATGGTTAATTTTTTTCTTTATGAAAACCAATAATGGATGGTATTTCTGCATGGTTATAAACTCAAGTGGTGTGGTCCAAAGATGGTCAGGGACCTCATGAATGGTATATATATATATAACATACCATTCATTTCCGTTCGCTATGTACCGTGAATGAAATAGTGCAGGTACAGTCTACGTATTGCCGCTTGGGGATGATCCAACCTGTAAGTAAGGTGGTACAGCCAATAGTTCATAAACCATCTCCAATTGAGTGTGCCCCGTGTTTGGGGGTCGGTGCTGTCAGGTCGAAACGACTACGTCTAAAGTCACCATGGTGAGTTAGCCGCCCCAAGTTGGAAGCAACCCCTCTAACACTGGCTACTGTACCCACTTACGTGGAACTGCACCCCTAAGTATGGAGGCCAAAGGTCTTGGAAATTGTGAACACTTGGAGAAACAAATCAAACCACACAATGGAAGTGTGGATGTATCGCTGGTTAAATTCAGATGTATTGAATGCTATCTCTTATGTGGAGAAGCTAGCGCAACGGCGCATGGAGCCTTGCGGATTACTGATCGGATTGGGGTACTATTGATTGTGAGTGACTTGGACCCAGTTCCATGACCTGACCATCAAATGACCTGCAAACCTTTGGTGGGGGCGACCTTCAAAAATGTAGCTCCAAACCTGCAAGAGATGAGAGTATCATGTTCCGGACCAGCGCCAGTTTGCCAAGAGACCCATGCCCATGAAGACGACGTTGCAAACCGAATCAGAGTGGCCCTGGATTGCGTGATCTGAGCCCCTGAATTTGAAAGAAGCAAGAGATAGTCTGACAGTATATCATTTTGTATACTATTTCACATTTATATATTTTCATGTATACATAGATAGATCGCCATATAGATATATCAGATATACTGATTTGTGCATACCCAAGGTAAGCTAAGATAAAGCCACACTCTGGTGTCGTCACTCTGCAAAATCCGAGCCGACCATGTGTGGTAAATAGTCACTACAGCCAACAATGAGACATCACAAGTAAAGAATACTATATAACAATATATGAAATGCCAATGGTTTGCATTAGAGAATTCAACTCCCAAACCATCCCAAACCTGCTTTGTTGGCATTCAGTTTCTTCCGGATGTTGAAAATCATTTTGTGTAAGTTTCTTTGAGGTCACTATACGATCTGTTAATCAAACCTGGCAGTGGGAAAGACACATCACCAATTCCATCTCTTCAATATTCAGTTCCCTTTCATCATGATTTGAGCCATTACTAAAGCAGCTTTTTGGGTGTTTGTGAGCCCCGGGGAAGAGATCATTTTCATGTTGCGACCACCAGAGGGTTCATCATCCCATTCTATCACATTGTATCTCATTGCACTGCTGTATAATACTCATTGCATCCCACGAAATATCCAAACAAGATATCGCCCCAACATCCCCGCACAAAGAGGGCACTTTTTTTGGGCTATCCAACTCATCAAGAATCCTCCCGCTACAAATCTCCACGCCTTCTGCATGCGTGCATGGATCAACTGTTCCTGGATCTCGCCAGCCCACAGGTTGCCCAACAGGCCCATGGTGCCTGCAGCACTTGGGCTGCAGCATCTGAAGGAGAAAAGGGCATGGCATAATGATTAGTACATGGGAAATCATATTTTGTTGATGGTTTTGAGTGGTTATTTTTATTTGGATAGACTTGAATGAAGTACGTATTGTCCTACTCTTCGTATGGTTACATTGGTATATAAGTGGGCAATAGTTGGGTAACTATTTGGTGTGGGGAATTGGGTAAATACAAAGTTGTAGTAGCCAATAACCCAATACCGTGGGAACGAAACCTTCGGAAGTAGCTAATGACAATGATAGAAAAAGGATGCTCTTGGAATCCAACTAGTGCTGGAAAAACACAGTAATTCTTACGTCTATAGTATAGAGTATCTATAGTTGATTCCAGCTTCCAAGAAGAAGATATGAGCCACTGGGATTTTGATTTCTATGGTGTGAACCTTCCCACTGTTTGGGGTCATATTCCTATTTCTGTTGATGTTAGCCCAAGACCGTGCCCTTTCCATTGACCCAGCATGAAATGATTTGACCATCCACAACCAGGCACACATCCCGCTTTCGCCGAGCCATCCCCCTTCAGCCTGTGGCACAAAAGCGGCAGCCCAAGCGACATCCAACCTGCGAACTGACGCACAAAGTGTCTCGTTCACCTCGGGAGCTCTGGCGTCGGTGGCTTGGGGCCCCATTGTACTTGAGGATAGTTGGTCCCAAGGTTTGTTGGACTTTGAAGGCAATATTTGATAGGATTCCAGTGGATTCAAGTGTTTTTGCAGTTTTGTGTTAGCTTGATCGGTCAAGACAATTTTTGATAAACATCCATCACATACTCCACCAAGTGGCCTTCATTTTTCTCAGAGAAAAACCGCTTGAATGAAACTATCTCGTAGCTTTCCAGCTCCATTTTCAGGTGCGTTCACTTGGCCATCCTTTAAGATTCAAATAGCTAATTTTCTGCTGGAAACGCTTCCATCTTGTGTTGGTTCATCTCCCAAAGGTCAGTGAAGAGAATGCCAACAAAACCATGATTTCTGGTAAACACCGGAGATATTTACCACTAACCACTAAACATTTAACCATCCATTCAACCATTGTGTAACCTCATGTTTAGTGGTGAATCATCTCCCAGGTCGAAGACATGAACTCCAAAGGATGCACCATGAAAAACTCAGCATCTGGTATGTGGTTGCTTCCAAAGATCAACCAATTTCATGGGTTGAACTTGGTGAACCCCGGCATTTTGTTTGTAAAACCAAGATTTGATAATCAAACCTTTTTTTCTTGGTGAAACTGATGCCCAACACTTTCCAATGCCCTTCGCTGTTGAGGCACCACAGCGATCTGCCTGTCTCTGCTCTGGATGCTCCGCCTTCACCCACGGATCACGGCATGATTAGATCCAATACATCCCTGTGTTCTGGGGATTCTGGAAACATATTTTTCACAGAGGGATGGGATTGCAAACAACAAGAAACTGAAGGTACGTGATTCATTTATGAAGATTTACTGGGATGGATGCCATTAGCAATGTAGGGAGTTGATGATTTGGTGTCGAGTGAAATTCATTATTGTCACTGTTTGGCATGTTGCAACCCTACACAGTACAAATTGATGTCAAATATGTGCAGCACGTGCATCGCCCCCGCCTCCACCTTTCTTGGAAATTCAAGAAGAAATTTGGGTGAAGGCACATCACAGAAAATAACCATGCTACTTCAAAAAATCAACAAAGCATGCGAACCACAGATACTACTTTTTCCATGGCTAACTCTTGGTTGGATATCAACTATTGCAAGCCAGCCATTTACCCCACATTTCACCAACCATTCCATCAGCACAATTTGGTTTCCATCGCCTCTCCAGTGTGATGGATTACCACGGCCTCAACCTCACTGCCGTCCTGCAGGGGCAACGGTGTCCCCCACCATTGGTGATGTTGCGGTGATTCAGGAAGGATACAGACAAAAAAGGGGGAAATTGTTGTTAAGTTATGCCTGCCATTGATGGTTTTGCGATCCTTAATTGTTCTTCTAATTCTGATGAATCATACCGTCATTATCATATTGATTTTCATAGTTATTGTTTTTGGTTACAGTTAATCATGATTATTGTTGTAAGTGCTATCAGCATCATCGCATTTTTGCTCATTGTCATTATTGTGTTTCTGAAAAGAAAAAATGGCATTCTGGTAGTCATTGGCAGCCACCACACCTTCATGAAACCAGATGAACCCCCTGAAAACCCCATGAGATCTCCACATCCATCGCGCAATTTGTTGCTCCTGCAGGCGGATCAAGAGCTTCATGGTGCCGTCCAGTTCGGAGACGTGCCGCTGCACCACCTGCGAGGTCACCACCTGGGAGCAACGCCGCGGTTTGGCGTGGGAGCACTGGTTTGACGTGGGGAGAAAACAGCTGGTGATTTTGAAACGTACCAAAAACGCTGATTAATGTTCTGTATATCAACAATCAAGAAAAACACAAAGGACATTGAAAGCAACAAATAGTAGGCGTCTGGACGTAAGCAACACAGCAATTAGGATTTCACCAATCATTGGGACCATTGGGATACTTGGCATGTCGAGGCATGCGTCCTTGTGCGTCTAAGCGATCACTTGTAAGGGCCTCAAAACCTCCACCCTGCTCCAAAAGTGACAAGGAAAAGTCACTAAACATGGTAGCACGTGTCAGTCAGTACTCACTTGTCACTATCTATGTTTATACCTATATATATATATATATTCGTATATATTCATACACACATATCTTTGTATATATATATATACATATTATATGTACACATTGAAAACCATTGCTCAAAGATCCGCAAAACCGGAGTGTATCTGTGCTTGGGCCACAGAAACTCTGACTTTGACGCCTGAGGTGATGAAACGCTTGTGAACTTGATGGTCGATGAATGAAATTTAAGGGTATTTCAAGCCTTTTCAAGGAGTTTAAAGGGCAAGCCATCGCCACTTTGCTAACAGCCGCATTAGCGATCAAAGGATAACCACTAACAACCACGTCTGCTAATATCTAGTAACGACCCCCCATGAAATATCATGTGTCACTTCTATCCCAATACCTCCTATTTTTGATAGTTTAAACCCAGATAACCCAACAGGGTTATAATATGTTACAATATATCATTCTTTCGTTGTGATGGTCAAACCACTATCATTGAAAGTTGGTGGAAGTAGACTTAACCCCCATCCCCATATCTTTCCCCCATATTTTTCATAGGTAAACCCCCCAAAACAATCATCAACCACCAGGGGTGCCCCGATGTTCTGCTGCCAAGTCCACCATGAAGTTGGCCGCCAGGGCCACGCCCAGGCCGTTGGGCAAGCCGGGGACGTCCACCAACGACACGTCCGACGGGGGACAGCCAAGGCGGAGCTGAGCCGTCACGTGCCTCGGGGGTGGAGCTAGAGCTGATGGATGGGATGGGATGGGATTTGTTAAGATGGGATTATCTTTGGGACATATCTTTTGGTCTTTTGGTATATAAATGGGGATGGATGGGGATATGATTGAAGTACAGCATATTGAAGTTGAGGTTTGAACTTGATGTCAGACATGTATTTTGGCTGGGGGAAAGAAAAATGGTAAATGTTCCCCACACTTCTGAAGTCGAGGAGCTTCCAAATCCGGCCCATGTGCACCTGGCGGCTCCACTCGTGCAAAGCTGGAAGGGTCAAGGTAGAAGAGGAAGATTTACCACCCGAAATTGGAAGATAAACCGAGGAGTATGGGAATGGATCAAGATTCCAAAGGGCAGGGAGCCTATCATCTTTTGGGGCAAGGTGCTTTTGAACAATTCCAAATTCAAGCAATTAAAGAATCTTGAGCTGAAACATGGACTCTGGGACTTCAATCAGAAGGATCTCGCAAATCCTACAGGTCTTTGAATGTGGCTATGGGAGAAAAATGGGTCACCTGTGAACAGACCAGCCATTTTAAGTATTGATTGAATATTCTCATGAGAAAGTCTGGAGCCGTTCTGGGGATACACACGTTCCAGATTGTCACCAATTCAGATTGGGCATTGATGTAGTTGAGTCAGACCCCCGAGCTTTGAAGGTTGTCACTGCAAAGAAGCACCTTATTTTGGTGTTGCTCGCAGTTGTATCGCTACTTTTTACCTTCTAACCGTTACAGCTTGACCCTGCTTCCTTGAGCTCGGCACCGGTTTGGCGCCATGGCCGGTGAGGAAGCTGCGCAAGGAAGGCTCATCAAAAATGGGCTTGGGATGCCTCAGTTTCGGTGAAAGGACACACCTTCTGGGCAAAACATTGGGATTGAACACAGCCAATGGCTGGTTTCACCAAACGTGACACATGATTGGTTGAGAATTGCACTGTTTTGTTGAGAAAATCGTCTGTATACATGGTCGTAAATAATTAGCGCATTTGCTGTTTTCAGGTAAGCAAACATGATGTAAGAATTGTAGAAGTCTGTCAAAAACAAACACAGAAGTAGGAACAATGCCATGTGGAGATGATTTTATCTGTTGAATCGTGGGTTTTGTTGAAATATCAGAGGGGGCTCTGCCAAGCGTATCCCTTGCTAGATCAACTTTCAACCCCAGTTGCCACAAACACCTCAACAAAACCACGCTCAAACAATCTGGAACATCAAATACAAGAACGACCAGAAGGATGATCCCTGAACACCTGGAACCTATACAGCTATCTGTCAAACTGGTGGGTAACACCCCTTACCAATCTGTGGAGTGGACCGGCGCGGGAAATTCAGTGATCCATACCCATCCACATGTATTAGGTAGGCCTTGTTGCTTTTCACCCAACCTCATGTTTTGCCGGCTGTGCTATTCTTGCTGGTGCTACTTTGACCATGTTTCTGGTGCTTGTATGCATGTGTCCCCAGTTGTCGGTTCCATTCCTACTTTCTTTCTGGTATTGTAGGACTTAAAAACAAAACACATACTTGCTGAGTCACCATTTTTGGTCAACATTCCTCATGCTTCCTTGCATACATCCACATTCTCCTTGGATCAATCCCCGTTTTGTCTGTTTCATACATCCATCTTCGATCGAAAAGTCGCCAATAAAATCGTAGAACACCACTCACTAACCAATCGTTCACCACAAAATACTCCGTGTATCTCTAAGTTTTCTGCTTGTGGGAGGTTGGCCTTCAATATGTTCGGCCATATAACAGCTAATGTTGGTGCTGCAAAATTATTCCGGCACATAAATTGAGGTAACCACGCTGTACACCAACTCAACACCTGTTTCTTGACGCCTTGTTTAAGTGCGCTCCATCAACCCTGATCCATATTACATACATGCTTGATCAATTACACCTCTCAATGCAGAAGTCACTCATTTACCAATCACATCGATTCACCAAACACTTCTCTAGATTTCTCTAGTACTTTGGCAGATCCAAAACAAGAAACCGTCCCTTTTTATTGGTCAAATTAACAATTTCTATGATTCAATTCACATTTCTCGCTGGTTAAATCCCAGTGTTTGCCTGGTTAAATCCCAGTATGTCACCCCGATATCTTCAATCGCGATGGTTCATATCACCCTTACCCAGTAGATTCAACAACTGTTCATAGTCCCATCTCTATAAGTTAAGATCATCTAACTATATATCTACCATAACCACTAGCTATATAAACGACTTACCCAACAACTTAGCTGAGGACTAGTGGCCCTTCCTGTGGTATCTCCAAGTCACAAGTCGCGCCGCCGGCCCGTGGCCGCCACTGCGGGCGCTAGGATGGGCGCCATGGCGTCCGTTTTCCCGAGCTCAGCCGCTTGGGGTTTGGGGTGGGGTCAAGAGGGGGGTGCCTCGAATGCCTTGGTCTCTGAGGTATTTTTTGGGGGGCTGGGAAAAAGAAAAACAGGGAACATCCATGAAAAACCATTTGGAATTGATGGAAGACAGATAGAACACAACAAAACACATGTAAATTTTCATTGAACAACCTGCCTGAAAAATAAGAACAACAATCAGAGAACACATTGAACGTTTTCGGAGGTTTTGGTTGGGGAAGAAGCTGTTTTTTCGTGTTGGGGTGTCAATTTGATCTTCAGTGGTTCTCCCAGGATGTCGGAAGTATAACGCACATCCTATCATCCTATGGAAAGTGATCTATGACACCTTGTCCCAAACTCTGGCCCCACCAGGTCCTCTCTGTTTATGGGAAGAAGGGAAACCCTTTGCTCAGCGCTGCGAAGCTATTTGATTCATTTTGTTGGAGTCTAGGAGTCTTGCTTGGTACATTTTGCTACAATATATACATGTGCGTGTGTGTATATATATTTATTTATATTTATAAACACATTTATTATTGTATATATGACATTATATGACTCTCCTGATGTTTGACTTCCTCCAGTTTCGGTCTATTGGTCATCTTGGGGAATCTTTTGAGTCCATTTCATCGTGGGTCATGGGCAGGTTTCTGGCGGAGCCCACTGCCAAGCTGCGGTTCCAAGAACGGTCAAGTCGATGGGGTACCAAGTATGGGTGGCCCACAAAAGGGTCATTGGTTGGTGTCAAACGGAGGGCTGATACTTTTGAGTCACACTCAAATTCCCCATTTCTTAGGCGGTGGGGAGATATCACCTTCAATACAAAACATCCGGGAGATTGATGTAAGTGGTGTCGATTAGAAGCAATGAGGAGGAGGATCTTCTCTATACCTGAACATCTGACCCACTACTTGGATTTGTTGATGGGGCTAAAGCGTTCCAAATGGAGGACGAACCACACGGGAAATACACAATCACCGAGGAAGCAAATCCAAGTGGGGTGTCGGGTGTGTGGTTGATGATTTCAACCCATCCCATCATCCAATTCTTCAGATGGACCATCAAAAGCCTTTGAAACCGCCCACCAAACAATGAGTTAGATTGTACGAGTAGTTTCTCAAATGAGATGTGAGATGGTCGGGTTACAGCCCAATGTGTCCATAATCCACGACCGTTTTTGGACAAATCCAGCAAATGTTGAGCCAATGTATCCAAGCATGAATCTCTAACCCGAGCCTTGAAATATGAACGGGGATCCCAAAATGGATCTTGAAGAGCAATTTCAAACGGGACCTGAGCCGTGTTCTGCAACATTGGTGTTCCTGCACGAAGTCAAATCACTCCACCAATTTTCATGATGGTCTTCACCTTCTTCCGGCGGTGGTCGTCCAGCAAGCAGTCCGAAGTGTGGATGCCAGAACTTGTTGGATCCACCTCCTGTGCCTGACATCCCGGCAGCAGTTTCAGTGATGTACTCAAACATTCGGGCAATGGTCATTCCCTCATAGAGTGGATCGCCTTCTGCTCTTGCAACGGTCAAAGATGTGACACAGCAAGGGGGTTCCTCCACAAGGTGCTTCAGGGCCTTGGAAGCAGCTGTCATCACTGGGAACTCCATGGCCCAGTATGCAATCCCTACATGACAGCAAAGCAGCACCAATCTTCCCATTCATAGTCATCAGGAAGAAAGATTTTAAGGTTTCATGTTTCATATTTTCTTGCGAGTTGAATAAAACATCGCCAACATTCCGCCACCATTTCCCCCAACAAACCTGACCTCCAACTGCTTGCGCAGCGCGATGCCATCCGCTGCCCGGCCCAGGAGATCACGGAGCTCCTTACATGTTTTGGACATGTTCATACATGTCTCAGAGGACAAGTACTCTTCAACACCATGTCACACCAGAAACACAATCAACGGCAAACACAACCAATATATTGTGCTACAAAATCAACTTGACCTACGACACAGGGCTGTTTCACAGGGGAAACGTGTTAATTTCAACTAGCAGTATCCTGCGCATCTTCAAGCAACTACCATACATACCTCGTGATTCATCCTCTTCCTTGATGACAAATCTTGTAGGAAAACGGTGCTGCTTTTCCAGGTCTCAAATTCATGTCATCTCTCGGTATCAGTTTTTCAGGGTTTCTCCCAACAAATCATCGATTTCCACCCAGTGTGGCTATCATTTACTGATAGCCTTAGATCCGCTCCCAAAAAAATATATGTGGATGACAGGTCATTCTACATGTCTACATTGATGGCAACGGAGTAAAGTGATTGAAGTACTCATGGTAGCCATCAGCAACTACTTCAATCAAGTTAGTAATAATAATAAATTACATAGGTTAAACGGTTAAACAATATTTGCCGCACACTGCCCATCTACGATTTACCCCAAATTCATAGGTGGCAGCACCAGTGCCATCATCGCGGCCTGCATGGAGAGCACATTCACCGCGGGCTGCGTTGGCCTCGCCGAACAAAACTGGTTGGAGCCGCGGATTTGATCAGTTCGAGTTGGGTCCGGGTTTGAGCAAGAAGCCAAAAACAAGGATTAAAATGGATTAGATCAAATGATTTGAATTTTAATAGGTTCCTATTGAACAAACTCCCCCCGACCAGAAAAACCAATGTTTTTGGGTGATCCATGTCCATTTAAAACCGAACTATCCATGTCAAGCCATCTTTAGTTTCTATTGATCTTTAGCTTCCATTTACGAAAGCTTTGAGATTCTGTAAAGTATGGGAAGCCGGGCCTTTCCCAGGTGGACTTGCCATCCAAGAGGTTCACATAGTAGACCTGACCTGCAGCAGGTTGGAACCACACCAGGAAGGGTGGCCAAAGTTGGGGCAGTTACATTGGATCTCCAAAAATGGGTGTAGGTATTGGTAAACAACAAAAATCGAGTTGGACGTCCCAAATATGGTGAAAACAACAATGAGGTGGTGGATAGTTTTCAGGGGGGTTGATAAGACTGGTAGCTGCTTCGGACAGTAGTGATATGCATTGATATGGGGTGCAACAAAAAACAAGGTTTAACTGCGTTTTTGAAAACCAAAATCTGTACTTCCTGCGTGCTCCATGCAAGCAAGGTTTGCTGCTCTCATCTTCATGGCTTACCAACCGGTAATCTAACTTCGCAATGGGGCATCACAATTTTTAATGAGAATTTGATCTCTAAACGGGTAAACATAGGTACTTGATCACTGCCAGTTTGTATGAACAAGGGGTCATCAACCACATATTCTTTGTCACTAAAATTGAATACCCCCCAAAAATGGATGATTAAGACTAAGAATGAACGACATCTTTTGTCCCATGGGCCTCAATTTCTATTTGGCGGGCTGAATCTCCGATCATCATACCCTCCTAGCCCATTAATTTACCCATTTCGGTGCTGAATGCGCTATTTCTCATGGCCAAAGTCATCACCCATCATCTAGTTGTTTGATGGTAGGGCTCCGCACCACCAGCGTTCTGCATGATCCAGCCCTCAGGAAGCACCTGACAAGAGGATCCAAGAGGACAAGACTTGCCATAGATAGAGTGGACACATAATTTAAAGACACCATATTGACTAGATGATTGATATAGCATATAGCATACATAGTTTCTCTCTTTGTCTAATTCGGGGTGTTTCTTTTAATGGCAAAGTTCCAGAAATCATCACTACATTAGATGACTTGATTTGTAGTAGACTTCAGAAGCTTTGATGAGAGGTTGTTGCACGCTGCTTCAGCAAGCAATGACCCAGCAAAGCTGTTTACAGTTTTGAACCTTCATCTCTTTATCCTCGAGGCCAACTGGATAGAACCAATGGTTCAACATGAACACCAACAAAGATTTAGTGGTCTACTGAGCCCATGGTAGAAGTTTAGCTTTCAAAGAGATATGTGGCAACTCAAGTAAATCCAGGTCATTGCCCCAAAAACTCAACATCTAAGAGCTAAACACCACCCAGCTTAGATGCGGCACTGCAACCCAACCTCCAGTGGTATTGGGTTTATGGTCCCCCTGGCAATCCCAGGTCCATAGGGGTATCAGTTTGGGCCTTTAAAGTTGGGTTATACAATATAATTAACCTCAAGCATGGGCAGATTGCCAACGAACCATCATACATGTGTGCTTATTTATGGTATTTATGGTAAAGAACATGTAGGCAGCAAGAATGGCAGTACAACTCACCATTCACGGCTCCACAACTTCTGCACCATGTGGGATTTTTCGCGTCGAGTCACACTGCGCTGGACGCCGGTGCTGGTCACATTCCCTCGAACCTGTGCCATGGAGGAGGCTGCGGGCTACATGGCGACCATGGGATGAGGAGCCACCCACCCCAAACATGTGTGAGTTGGGATTCCGTTTTAGGGTTGAGAGTAAAAACATATTTTACCACCTATCCACCTGAGAGAGGTTTTGCAGACCTACCATTGAATCAAAATGTGGCCTGCAAAATACACAAATATCATCAAAGTGTGGCCCGAGAAACAGCACAGGCAAACTCATTTTAGGAAGTAGGAAGTCTCAGGAATTACCCCGATCCGAAGCTTAAGTCAAGGGCTGATTGGTGGTTGAGGCAGAAGGATGCGTAATGTCAACCTCAGATCATTGAACTCCTGGGCTGTCCATTCAGATAGCAGCTTTTCATCTTTTTTTTTGGGAATCTCATCAATTAATCCACCCAGGTTTATTAATCGTACTCCTGTTGACATCATGTTCCAAAAGCCGCATTCAAAATGGCTGCGCTGACCTACCATTCACCAGTTGCTTTCAGTCTCATTCATCTGCCCAGTTCACCTTCTGTCAGCCCCAAACCTTCTTGTTGGTTGATAAGGGTTCCTTTTTGATTATTATGACCCCCGTTTTGTCAGATATAAGGGTAAACTTTTTGATGATGATGACCCCCATTTTTTCAGATATAATGGTAAACTTTTTGATTATGGTGACCCCCATTTTTTCAGATATAATGGTAAACTTTTTGATTATTATGACCACCATTTTTTTGGATATAATGGTAAACTTTTTCATTATTATCTCCCCCATTTTTTCATATATAATGGTAAACTTTTTGATGATGATGACCCCATTTTATCAGACATAATGGTAAACTTTTTGATTATGATGACCCCCATTTTTTTCAGATATAATGGTAAACTTTTTGATTATGATGACCCCCATTTTATCAGATATGATGGTAAACTTTTTGATTATGATGACCACCATTTTATCAGATATAAGGGTAAACTTTTTGATTATGATGACCCCCATTTTATCAGATATAACGGTAAACTTTTTGATTATGATGACCCCCATTTTATCAGATATAATGGTAAACTTTTTGATTATGATGACCCCCATTTTATCAGATATCATGGTAAACTTGACCTTGTCTATCTTTAATATGGGATTCACTATAACCCGGTAGAATCATGTTTATCAATTCATATCCCCCTTCCCTTGTTGCAATTGCTCCTTTGCTGAGACCGGGTCCCCGAGTGCCTGCTCCGACCAATCGTACTCCGTCATATGCAAAGCAGCCTGGAGGGTATGGCTCCAACCCAGTGTCGGGGGGGTTGGGAGTCACCCTGTAGATTGAACAAGTGGCATTGAAGGAAAAACATGGCGAGGAATATGAATACAAACAGCAAGATGCAATAAACCTTGGGATGCAACGATTTTGCCTTCAAACACTGGGGGCCAAATAACCGTTAAGGAAATGTATTGGAACCACAAAGAAATTGGAGTAAAACACACCGCAAGAAATAGAATCCATCAACATTTGGAAGTTCAAAAAACCTGATGATGCTTGAGCTACTTAGATTCTGCCTCACTGGCACGCCTCCAGCAGCTTTTCTTTTTTCTTCAGCTAATCAAACGAGAGGTGAAGTGCTGATAACTTCCAGGCCTTTATGTACAGGCTGATACTTGTCAAGACTTGAGAATATGGCCACTGAGAGCGCCGTAGATTGAAATATCGAGAACATGGCTTTAAGCCGCAATGAACTGGGAAGGAATGAAAAATATAACCGTCGATGCAAAAAATCAGGAACTGAAGCAAATGAAAGTAACAATTCAAGCTGGCCGTCAAAAATAGGAAATAGAGATGTAACTAGCACTACATGAGGAATCTGACTATAGTGCGTAAGGCAGCAATGGAATGTATGTCCCACGCCAAGTCAAACATACTAAGCACAATCAGATCCTACGGCATATACAATATTGTCACGAGTTCAGAATCCGGAAGTAGCGGCCCAACAGTAGGAACCCAAGGCATTTCGTCAACCGACTTCCCCTCAATGATAAGCAGTAAACATTCATATAAGTTTTACTTCGGCTATCTACGAGGCAAAGAGGGCTCTGCTATTCCATATGTTTAATCATGGCTTTCTTGGGGTTGTCTTTGCTGGGAGTATCAGCCGTCTGTCAAATCCGCTGTCTGTACGTATCGCGCCGCGTGAGTCATCGGTTCAAATCTCATGAACAAGTCCCTTGAACTAATGATTGACTAATGTTTGGCACCAGCAATCTGTTGGCAGATCCCAGGAGACTCGGGAAGGGCAAATGGATGTTCATTGCCTCATTGGTCCCATAGAGATTGAACCCTTTCCCAAATCATCTAATTGATATGGGTTGATAGAGCTGGAACAATTGATTTGGGAATGATTTGGGATTAAATCTTTATATCAGATATTGATTTGGACTTCAACAGCAAGATCCAAGTTTGGGGATGCCACCCCTCTTCGTAGTGGCGAGATCTCTTTTTTCGAAACATAGCTCACTGTTGCCGCTCAGCAGCAGCAACAGCAGCAGTTGCCCCCACTGAAACCTAAGTGCTGAGTGGGGCTCACAGCACCAATCCATCCCCATCATTACATTTCATTCCACTAACGAAGTGACATTAATGGTCACAGGTAGCAATTGATGATGATTCACCAACTACTTATCCATCAGACGCATCACTAGTGATATCTTATACTCATTCCGAATTCACACCTTGCCACCTCACAATGCTCAAAAAGTAAGACTAAACCCAATACCAACCTTGCGCCACAAGAAATTCTAATGCTAATATTAAATCATTAACAATGAGATGTGGGTTAATATTGTCATTGCACCCATGTGGCCTTACAATTCATCATCAACCCATTGTTGACACTTGTTTACTATTGATGATCATATTCACATTGAAGATCACTGAGTGACGATCAGATTTACCCCACATGGCAACCCACCCTAACCTCCAAACATCCCGATTCGCTTCCGTTGCATCCGCGCCGCAGCCCGTCTCCTCAGCAGCCACGGTCTCAACGAGCGCCATTGCCTCGTCCTGCTGCGTGGGATTCGGGTCGTTGAAGAACCTGGGAACGCCACGGCTGCCACGGCTGCCACAAGGCCGGAGGAATGGATGGTTGTTTTACTTGGTACCCAACAGCCTGTGACAAATGGGGTTCCTTGATGATAGTGTATATAACCTCTCTATTGAACAGCGGGGTTATTATATGACCCCCATGACAGCTATGACATATGGGTCAATGCAAATACTATCATGAATTCGAAATTCGATTCTCATCAATTGTGGGATGAATTTATGCAGGGAATCTCAATTCAGCCTGAGTTCATTCACCCCAGGTATATACCAGGCCAAAAATATTGCCTAGCAAATCCATCACTTAAATTGAAATAATTGGGACAGTGGTATAGGAGCACGCAATTAGCCCGAACAAAATTGTCCTGAAGAGAAAATATGATGCTTTTGGGTATCGCAAACCACAGGTTGATAGTGAACATATGGGAGGAAGACAGTGCTTGCACTGTGACTGAAGGCTAATGCTCTTGAATACATGATGAATCAAACTGTTTCAAGAAAACAATCAAGAAGGGATACCCAAGAGACCGCGAAACATGCAAAAATTGTGAGGAGGGAAACCCATGCATCCAGTGGCTTTGAGGTATCACCCAGGTTGAGATTCACTGATTTTCACGGTATCCTGTGCTTACCAAACCTGGATGGACAATTCCTCACTTGCAGATTATTTATAAATTATTTTCCCATTTATACAAAGATACATTTGTAGAATATTTCCCAGCTAGCCATGTTTGATTCCCAGAGGCTAAATCACTTTAAATCATCTTTTCGGATGGTACCCGCCCATCTTTGCCCATTTCCCACCAGATTTTCCATGCCATGAAGCAGGAAATCCATATAGATGGTGAAGGACAACAAGAGTGCCTTCCAGGCTGGGTCCTCCGAGGATCCAGCAGGTTGCAGGACACTACGAAACGAATATAGCTGGTGCATAGCTGGTGGTTTGTCATCCCAAATTCCAAACGTGTAACAACGTCATTGGAAAATCCATGTGTCAGGTCAGATGTGTCTTGGAAGTCTGTGAGTTCACATTTTGGGCACAGCGAATTCTGGATGGTGGCAGGACGGAAACACAATGATGCGGCACTCGTGCAAAGACCGGGGGGTTGACCAGCAGGCCCAGCACCAGCTTTGATGTTGGTTTCGTTTCCCCCATCTATACGTATAAATCCAATCATTAGCCCAAACCAACCGACAGAAACCTATAGTTTTTTGGACTCCTTCCTGTTCAACACCCACCGTTGATTGGCTCCTGCACCAAGTCGTAGTGGATGTGGTAGTTGTCCACGTCCGACGCAAAGAGGTACGAGATCTTGGCCGTCGGAGACATGTGTAGGTTGGCATCAATGTTGTTTAATTTTCCCAAACATAAGCCAGGCACTTTCCTGGACCCATTCAGGATTTCTAGGTGTAGACGGGTTAGTAGGCTTTCAGGTTCCAAACATTGCTGAACTGAGTCCTGAATGTATTTGCCCTCCCAAGGCCATCAAAAAAAGACGCCAGTCATCAAGCCTGGAATATTTCAAGCCTCTGTTTCGGACCAGGATTTCAAAAAGCCACGTGCCATGTCTCAAAAAGAAATGGCTCCAGTCCACAAAATATCGACTCAACCATATTCAACTTTTCGTGTCCCAGTTCAATCCATGCGATGGATGAGTATCAGCCAGAATTGGGTTCCCAAGAAACCGTATAGAACTAACAACGAGCAGTTCTTGTGACCTATAGCTGAAACTTTTGGGCTATCTCCCATGACATGCCATGATTTGTCCGTGATCTCCCCATGCCAAGTGCTTCCAAATCCCCTCATTTTGGGGGCTTTGAGCCACAGCCATCCCATGGAAACTTGAGCATCGCCGCAGGGTTTTCTTCAAACAACCACGAGCTCCACTTAGACAGCGTGAAATACTCTGCAAAAGCAACACAGCTCTTGACAGGATATAGCATATTCCACAATCAAAACGGCCAGTCTATTTACTCACCTCAGTACTCCCAAATTGGCCAATCTAAGATACCCTACAAAATAAACTTTAGCTGTTGAGTCAATATCTTTCCAGCAAAATGGTAGAGGATTTGAAATTGTATTAAAATAAACCCCCCACGGACCACGTTTGCCCTGCCAAGTAGCGATACCGGGCACCGTCTTGCGAATGCTGGCCACCTTGTGACCTTTCGCCCAAAATGTCGGGGATGTGCTCAACAGGCTTGATATGTTGGTGACATGCCATGACTTGTGCCAGCAATCAAGGCAATCCCATCCATCTAATATCAAACAGCACCGAAAAAAAACGCATGCATTTAGTTTCGGATCCATTCATTTTGGGGTCCCATATGGAAACGTATTTCAGAAAAGGATTATTCATGATTATTCTAGATGTTGGCACGATGTCATATAAGACTGGCAATGTTGGATTCTATGTACCTTATCAACAGTAAATGATTTGTGTCTAATCAACACACCCTGCGTATCCAAGGTGAGAACATAGCCCCTTGGCTGCGAAGAAACCAGGCGGCGCCTGTTCGCGCGTCCAAGACATCAAAGTGCAGTTCGGAGCAAGGGCCGCAGGGCAAGGAACACCTCAATGCGTTGGGCTGTTGTCTAACCCTAAAACTGCTTGGTGCTTTCAACCCAACTCAGGCTCAAATGCTCCGTACATGGTACTTTAAACAATTGATACTTACCAGAACAAATGATCCGAACTTACATATGTGAGCGCCATGTCCGGACCCACACGGGAAGGCCAAGCCATGTGAATAACTTATCCCCAGGTAGGGCTGGAACGAACCTGTAAAAAACCAAATGGTCAGTCATTGGCCAATCGTATAGGGGACAGGCCGGGGTCTCTGGCACCCCATGTTCGTGGACTATCTTGAAAATTTGGGTCACCACTTGATTGTGTATAGATATTGCCACCATTAGCAGTTGGTTAGCAAGTGGGTTACAACTCCTTAACTAACTGGGATGTATTGGGAGATACCCTGCTTACAACCACTGAGCTATTTCTGGCAACATCTAGTGTCGCTTTCAGAATGCCAAGGCGCCACACGGCGGGTTGGCAACAGCCTCCGTGAACTTCCAGGACCTGGGCATGGCAAGGTCCTAGGGGGTGATTCTCAGTACTAGGGGTTGCACATTTCAAACGGAGCAAAGTTGGCAGTTCCAGTAATATGACTTATCATTTACTATATTCTATAGGCTATAGTTCAATTTATAGTTCCATACAACTTTGAAGTAGTAGGGTTTTTCACCCCTGCAAAAACATTTTGAACTATATGGAACTCAACATAGGCCATTTACAATGAAGAACATCATCTTCTAGACTGCATTGATGGGAGCTCCTGTTTCTTGCTGGATAATTCCCCAGCTCTGCTGCTACTTTAACGTAATTTTTTGCAACATCCATCTTCCTAGGCTGCCAGGCCTGCTCAAAGTTGCCAAGCAGCATCTGTATCATAGGCGTCACGCAACTGAAAGTTGTAGTTGCAGCAGCGAAAGGGGTCCCGAAAAGAGCCTCAAACGCCACGCAGGAGGTAGATCAAAATGGATGGTGATTCAGACCTTTGACTGGTCATGTTGCAAAATTGGCAGGGGAAATCTACAGTTAACCCCCGAGACTTTATAGTTTTCTTGGGAAAAACGTGGTTTCAGTTTCAAAAGTAACGCTTTCCAATAAGAGCAATCCAATGGCAATAATTTTCAAAGTAAATATACCAGTGATGGAACTCCTATTATGTGAGGCCAGTGACCATGGAAAAGATTTTGGAGTGGGTAAAGGTGGATGACGGGTCACCGGTTTTGGTGGGATGGTTGTGAATGTAGCTTGGAAAAAAAAACCAAATGAGGTTTTCTGAAAATCTTGGAATCTCAAAAACCCATGGTCCATCGTCATTGTCCGAATCAAAATCTTTCCTTGGGGCATCCCTATTCTTGACACACACCCGTATCCCGTATACCCATATACCACATTGCAAAAAGCACCATATCATGTATTCGCGGGTGCTTTTGCCAAGTCTTCGACAAAACGTGTGAACCTGGGGCGTCGAATCGTCAAAAGAGAAATTAGTTTTACCATCAAAGGGGTGGCAAATCATATTTGATAGCAGGTTCAGCCATCTATCTCACAGAGAGCAAAAGCTTGGGTCAAAGTGGGACATCTTGTCAGTGGTCGGAACTGAGCATTCTGTAGGCCCCGCAGACACTGAATTTCTTGAAGCAAAACCAAAGCCAATTCCGGAAGCAAAGCTGGAAACCAAGATGGCGAAAATTGCCATGCAAGATTTATTTTTTTGGGGGTTAGAACATGTTAAACATAGAACACACTGGTAGTGGCCCCAAACATCATGGTTTACTTGGAGGGAAAGTCAATCATTTCTTGGAAGGCTTTTGGCAAGACAGCAGGGGACACATGTCTGTGTATAGGATCTCACCCCCATCTTGCATTGTGGAATCATTTGCAATGTAGGGCCCCCAAATGACAGGATTACGCTGGTTGATACCCAAACCACCTAGGATACATCATCTGATACACTGCATCTACAGCTGGATAGGTGAAAATCAACCAGCAAAAACACAAGGGCGGCCAAAAAAAACAAACAATGCGAGACTCCAAACGAAACGCCACTGATTTTCTGTAAAGGCTCCGATCTTCTGCCGCGTCAACTCGTCGAAGACCTGGAGCTGGGAATGTCTTGGGTATCTGTGCAACACGGTGGAACCCACAATGGGTATGTCTAGGTCAAAATTGGGCATGCAGCATCCGCAAAAGAGGATGGTGAATACTAGAGATGACCAGTCTATCTGCGGTCCACTGGGCTATGAATGTGCAGATTGAGTCTTATGACTCAAAGGTCTGGCCGCCGCCCTTGTGCGCAGTTTTGAAAGGTTCAACGATTCTGAAAGGCTCTGGCACCAAGCCCTGGCACTGACTGAACATTTTAAATTCTGCTAGTCCTTGGCTGAAGCACAATCGAGTGTGATCTTTGAGGACAACTCCTATGTGCAAGGCCCTTTTTACATCCGCTGTCTGGCAATCAAAGGGGGGCCGTTGCAGAAAGGCCGCATTACTTGCGACCATCCTTGCAAACACTCTACTTAAAAAAGGGTTTTCTGCTCAAGCTGGCAAGCCTCTAGTAGTCCCTTGACTTACATCATACAGTGCGCGCCACGTCCACTTCATCAATATTCCCACGACACTGGGGGCATGTTGGGCTCTCACGCCTCCACTCCTCAACGCACTGGTCACAGAACTCATGATGTTCGCAAGGCAGTACGAGACAATTGGCAGGACGGCCAAAGCAAATCTGACAAAGTAGGTCATCTAAATCTGCTTCTTTTCTCAATGTCTGCCCGTCAAATGTGACAACATCACCACGTGAGACCATGCACATGAGGTCAAGGTCATGATTGGAAGATATCGTGAGCACAAATTCTGTTGAACCACTGTCAGTCACAGTTGGTGGGTTGAGTTCCTCGGCTATGTCGCCCTCAATGTCCACTGACATGATGCCGACACCAATCAAGGCACGCCATGAATACAATGCGTCAGACAACGTTGATAGGGTACCATCTGCGTTTCGCAATGAAGCAATAATTGTCTGCCTGGAAATGTTCTTAATGGCAATGGGAACCAGTTGGGCATTCCGGGCTGTGTGGTCAAAAACCAATTCCCTGATACCATAGGCAATCCCACCAACAAGCCCTGCGCCAACCACTGTGCCCGCGGCGGCTATGCCAATCACTGCACCCACAGGCAAGCCCGTCATGACTGTTGCCGATGTGCTTGTGGTCACAGTTCCCCATGGTATGAAACCCAAAAGGTAGTTGGTGCTGGTTGCTGTGGTGGTAACGACTGTGGCAATAGGTTGAATTGTGGCCGCTACAATGCCGCCGGTAGTCCCAGCACCAACAGCCCCAACCGCGCTACTGCCACCAAGTGATGCGACAGCAGTCTGAGCTTGGGCACTGCGCGCTGGTTCTTGAGGGTTCCAGCACTCATTCACAAAGTGTTCACAATTGTGCCATAGCACATCGTATTCCCATGTCCCATTGTCAACCCAGTTGCGAGCGCGATGAAGTATCTCCCGTGCCTCTTGAACAGTTCTAGGTTGCTTCACCACGCGGAAGCTGTGAGAGGACCTCATTTCCACGGCTCGTCTCCCTGTCCGTATCACCCGCATCTCCTCGTTGTCATCAGTCGAGCTGACATGGATGTACTCGCTTCTGTCACGGTCAAATATGGCATGATGTTCAAAACTGATGAACTCGTCGCTGCTGCCGCTCCTGAAGGATGCGGGGGCGGTCCCATTCGTCCCATTTCGCACAAAAGCAACGTGCAAACAAGGCATGACGCCAGCTTGGTCCAGCCTCCTCTGATATTTCAGTCGGCGGAAAACGATGTCTGCCATGGTTGGAGAAGCCAGCAGGATCCTAGCACGCCCCTCTACAATCGGTGGATGTCGGAGTGCCTGTGCAGGGCCACCTGATGTGGATGAAAGTAGTTCTAAACAGATCTAGCGAAAACGTCCTGTTTATTCCTGTTTCTGTGGCAACAGAGCACGGACTGACAATGATAGTCACACTTGGCTAGTATGTCAAACATGGTTCAAGTTATTCTGTACATTTCCGTATGCTCTGCAAGCTGGGTCTTTGCCAGCTTGAACCCTTGCGCAGCATTGAATCTCGCCATGCAAAAGAAACTGAACTGCAGGTGGTGCAGGCCTGACACACCCTGTCGTGCATATGAACATATCCTGTGCCCATGGAGCTCTTTTGTCATAAGAATTACAACTGACCATATGGTCGTTGTCTTGATTTGTCACAGTATTGTAGGATGGCAATATATGGGCACCACTCCTTCCACATCTTTGATGGCAACATTACCGGCCATGGCACCTCTGCAGTGGGTCGACAAAAGCAGCAGCACACGCATTGCATCGGCCGCCGCATGGAGAGGAAACTGGCACGCCGGGAGGATCCAGGGGTTGGGAACAGGCCCATAGGATATCTGCAGAAATTAAGGGGTTTGCATTGATTATGATTTAAGATTCTTAAGATGGACCCCCTAGGAGATTCCAAATCAGATTTTCAGCCTGTTGAATGTCTGAACTTGCACAATTGGCCCTTGTTCTTGGCGTAGAACAACTCTGGCTTTTGTATATAACCTTGTTTCATGCCCGTGACGACTTTGGTCAATCGGGTTGGAATTTGCCTGATCTGGGCTTTGAACTTCCTTCAAGATTTCACTATGTATTTTTGAGTGGACATATGTGAAAGACCTGCTTCACAAAAATTGGCCAAAACATGTCAAGAATACACCATGTTCACCAACCAGTCAGGGGCCCCGCCACAAAAGTGTTCCCTTGACTGGATCTACTTAAAGGTAGCCCCCAACAATCAAAAACACACGCTAAATGGTGGAACACTCTTGAACGGGGAAAGCACAAATGACCAATTCAGAAAATCCTGGTAAACAAGATTTACCCCCAACGTGGACCCAGCACAGCGTTGTAACCATAAAAGGAAAAGTAACATTCAGATCATGATTATGTTGTGCTCTCCACAAACGTGTTCCCTTCCAAGTGCCTTTGGCCGGTTTTGTATGTAGCAAGCCATCCCACCCTGGGGGTACCCAACCACCCACCTATAGTACCTCCCAAGAAGACCAAAAAACAACTTCCCACTACAAAAGAGATGCTTTTCCATTTCAATCCTTTTGGGGATTCTTTTTCAAGGTAGCTAATGCAACTCCAACAAAATCTTCCTCTCCCGCGGCATCGGTGGCCCAGTGCCTCTGCATGTACTGCCCCGGCGGCGTGTGCAAGACGTCGACCTCCCAACTGGCGCACTCGTGCAGGCAGGAACGTTGGAGCTGGCGCCGGCAGCAATCGGTCCTGGAAACGGCTGGTCGCTGAGATAATGCTGTGAGTGGTGGTACAAAAGGAAACATGGATCCTATCCCCCTCGAATTAATTGGTTCAAGTGCTAGTGGTATGCTAAATGGCCCAAAGGGTTATGAACAAATGAAGACATGGCTCAACAATCCCATTCCAAGATCACATCAAATACAAACAGTAAGGGACCCCAATTCATGAATAGATCCACTAGGGGAAGGATTAACAAACATGGATTAGTATAGATGCCAACATCTAATTCTAGCAGGAATCTGGGAACAGCTACTAAACGGAGTCTAAACTGCACGGACGCCAGAATGGTTAGAATCATCCAATCGTCGGAGATGATCCCTGCAGAAGGTGATGGGATTGATGGGTAGTAGCTGGGTTTGCTCACCTCTGAAATCTAACATGGGGAGAAAGAGGTTTGACAAAGCAAAAACGTATCTTTGATAGGTCTTACCAAATATACTGGATACTGTACTGGCTAATCTTCAAAAGCTTGCCCCCAGAAAACACAGCTGGATGGATTCCCCACTTACATTTAAAACTCGACCCATGTACCTATTTAATCTTCATTCACACAGGTGTACCCCAAAAACCGTAGTCCCAAGGACGCAATTTGTGATTACAAAATCGGATGACTAGAGAATCAAACGATTGGATGTAGTATTTCACTTTACTGGCGCAAGCCCCAAACTTCACATTCTTGGCCCGATCCTCTCGATGGCATAGAAGAGCTGGTTGCCGACGGGGTCTTGGATGGAGTATCTGTTCCTGCGCGACGAGCGGCCGGTAGTAGACATGGAACTAAATCGGAACACCCAAAACAGAGCTGGGATTTTCATCATGCCATGAAGCGGCCAGAAACGGATTTCTACCTGCGGGGTGACCATCTAAGTATCGAAATAGGGATCATCTTCGTTGATAGAGGGTGACAAAGTAGGAGCAAACCTGAAGGCTGAAGCTCAATTGAGTTCAAACCGCCATCTAGATTATGTACCTCGACAAAGCCCCTTTGTCATGGAGGTAGTCCCCAGGCTTGACTCATTTGTACCCTTGGGTAGAGTGACTCAAATGATTAAAAAGGAACAGGAGAACACTAAGAAATGGATGTGGCAACCACCGAGAAATGGGAGTAATGTTTCTCCAAAACAAGTGGACTGGAGAACATGGTGGGGTACAAGTATTCACTCAATCATCTGGTCCGTTTAGTCCACACATGTTTACACCTATTTACTTGCAAACATGTCGGGATCTGCGGACACATGCAACCCCCAATGATATTTGCGTGATTAGACCTTGTTGTGTTTCTTGTTTTCCTTGAAACAAATCAGTCGATTACGCATCATCTTCTCAAAGTGGAACAGACAGCAGTCTATCATGTCTCAAACTTCAAAAAAAATGTGGTTTGTATGAAAGTAAGTCATCCATTCACCATCTATTCACCTTATGGTCAACGCAAAAAAGGTTGCGTCACTTCCTTCTTCCCAGTAGCTGCTGGCTAAAACTCCCACCATTTTCTGCTTGTATACCCCCAAACTTGGTCCAAATAAGCAAACCTACACGGAATCCCTGCTATCTATCATTCACCTTCAAAAGCACACTTTCAAAAAACAAGGTAGATCTATCTTCATCTCATCATCAAAACACCGAAATCACAACCAGCAATTTCCCAGTAGATCTTCCCCAGAATTTCCGGTAAAACTCAACGGAACCCATCCCCGCCATCCGCCTGGTCTCGAACTCCGCACCCAGAAAGGTTGTCACCTCCTGCAGCCAGCTGACCCTCTCCTTGACCTCGCGACGGGGGTGACGGAGGCTGGATGGGAACATGTTGGGATGATTTAGGTGGCGATGTTGGGAACATCTTAACCAGAAACCATCGGATTTTATACAGATGTTACTTGGGATCAAATGAAGCTACTTGGCAACATCTTAACTCAAAACCATAGTTTTGTGGAAACCATAGGTGCTTTTTTTTAACATGTCTTGTCTCATCAAATGTAGCGGGAAACCGTGGTAAACCCAATCTCATGTTCTCCTTACACCGATCCAATGAAACTTTGAAGGATGGCTTGATGTGAACTTTGAGGTGAACTTTGCGGATGGCGATTTGACAAGTCATGAAATTGGGTTTTATTCATCTTGATGAATTGTTTAGGTGGGTATTTGTTTGTCAAGTTTGAAAACATAACAGTATGGGCTTCAGTTCAATATGCCCTCTGGATGTTTCTTGATGCCGGGTATCTGTCAAGTCTGAACATATGGGTTTAAGTGTCTTACATTTCTGGATTTTATATGGGTTGATATGAACTTCTTGTAAACTTGATAGTGCGTGCCCATTCTAAAGCCACCATGTCATGCCACTCTTGATTATGACATGTCTTAATGTTCAACTATTTGAGCACATACGGACTTTGCATATTTGGGCACGATCAGGTTTCTTCGGCCAAACATCATTTACCAAGAATTGGTGGCCAATTTCTTCAGTAGCTCTGCCCCAGGAAATGGGATGGTAAACATGTCCAAAGCCTGGCGTCTGGAACTTGACTAACCACTGCCATTTTGTCTTGAAACTAGGGTACCTCATTCCAGTGGTTGAACATCACTTTTTCTCCAATTCAAATTGCATTAAGTAGGGCCCGTTCCCAGCATGCATATGCATCAGTAAAATCCCTGTCTCTTACAGTTCAGTCTCAGGTTTTGTCGGTTCAATTCTCATGCGTCACCGGCACCTGCAGGTGGTTCACTTGCTGCAACAAGGCCTGGGTTCAGCGGGGTGTCTGCCGAGCATACCCCGGGTGCTGACGGCTGTTAATCCCCGCATTTTTTGGATGGTCTGTGTGCTTGGACAAACATGGATGAAACACGAAGAAACTCATGGGCACACCATTGACAAATGCAGATGAGGGGGGGGCATCTTTATAGTTCTATATCTGTATAGTTCTATATCCACATGGAAACAACTCCGGCAGATTCCCGCAACGTTCAGCTCTTCACCAAGTTGCAAGCCCCGGGCTGATACCCATCTGTTGCTGCTGCGGTGCCAACGGGGCATATAGCTGCGCCATGATGCGCTCAGCGTGTTCCGCTCTGTCGCGCTTAAAGGCACCGTGGGAAATGTAGTGAGGTGACACCAAGCAGCGTATGGATATGGATGTTTTATGGTGGTTTAAGATGGCTTTGTGGATGGTCTACAACTGTGGGAAACGTATTAAAACCCCTGAGTTATGAATGGTTTCGGATGGTTTTAGATACTGAGGACGAACGTGTGGGTCTATTGGTAATCAAATGACTTGACCCATACCCATATCTTGAGGTGGCATTCTGCAGAGGAGTTGGGGCGAAAGCGTCCTCAGCGACTGGTGGCCGGCGTTTTTGTTGGGTTCGCATGTTAGATCACCTGGTAGATTTGCGAGGTCATGCGTCTGCACTTGCTGGCTTTTTGCCACAGTTCCTTGAGAAACGCTGCAACCTTTGGATCTCCAGGTGGTTTCCCACAGCCAAGGTTTCCTCGATATGACAACCGCCCAGCACTTGTAGTCTTTTAAAATTTCTGACAGAAAAACACTCAAACATCGACTTGTTTGTCCCGGCCACAATCAATTGAGACAGTGGGGTGTTTCAGATCCGCTGGAGATTCCCCCACGCATGGAACAGCTACAGATTTCCATGTTGACTGCCGTTGGTGATATCCTTCACGTTGTGCGCTGACTGGTGCATACTGGGATTGGTATAGGTTCTACCAAGGCTGTGCCCTAACTCACATCACTGATATTGATCATGATTTGGAATTGTTCTTTGAGGCTGAAGTTGGCCCAATGCGATCCTCATCCTATGTTTCAACCAGCACCTAAACATCATATCCCGTGTATATTGGTGGTTCAACCCCCTTCTTTGATGGTGAATCACCTGCTGGGTATTTTTAATGGTTCAAACCTGTTGCCACACCCACTGTTGGCACCTGTTTGGTTTGCTGCTCCTCAAAGGCATCCGGCTGTTTCAGCAAGGCGCCAATGGGGTCAGGCCTCAGCGTGCGAAACCCCAGGGTGGAACCCGCACTCCTTTCGAGGAAATATCCTGAGGCGTTGCAAGAGTGTTCATCCGGGGTAAACCGTGTTTCCACACTATTTTTTTGGTGGTATGTACTTCCAATTTGTTTCAAGAAAACCATGTTCACCAGAACAACTGATCGGGGTTCAATTTGGCCAGTTAATTCATCGAGAGGCAGTGCGGGCTTCCATGCCAGGTTAGAAGGCAACATAAGCCAAAGCATGGGCACACAAATACTCGGCATCTCAAACGATTTCACCAACATGACTCCTTTGTCGGTGAATGGATTTGGTTGGTGATTTTTACAACCTAGCATCAAAGAACCAAATTGTCACTTGCCCCAGATCCCAGTAAACAATTTCCAGCGCACAAGGGATCAAACGAACATGACACATATTCAAACATCTCTGCAAGGATGGTATGAACATCCAAGTTTGTCTGAAAAAATGGGGGATGCCCAGCACGGTTATTTATTTTTAAAATGCTTTTCAAAACCATTGGGTTTAAGCCATATTCAAAAAACAGAAACAATCCAACCACGACCAAGAAACCACATCATACCCTTCCATGTGGTCTTGGCAACAGTGGCCCAACTCGACTTAGAGCCACACTGGTGACTGAGGAGCTTCGGTTGCTCCTGCGAGCTAACACGCAACTTCCGCCAAGAAGCGCAGGGCAAAAAAACATGCGACAGTGGGCTGTACAGTGGGGATATACTGGGGATAAGCTTTCACACTGATTTTTGACTGACTTTTGGATTCCTAAATGCCCTTGACATGCATGTCATTTGACCACTGATGAAACATTTTGTTGTCCAACAAAGCGCGGAACGTGACTTTGATCATCAGAATAGCAAGTAAGTGATTCATCCGGTTCGATTTGCATGTGTCACCCAAACAAAAAGTTAGTAATCAGGCTGGTTAACCCACTCTATACCAGTTGTGGTCGGAGTGAGCTAACCCACTTAATTGGTGAACCCAATTGACAAACCTGAGATATGGGATAGTTTCGGACAGTTTTTTGCCACCAATTTCCGTATAATGGGGGGATGGTCTATAGTAACCCCCAAAAAAGATACAACAGGAACTAGCATACTTGATGATTGAACCCTTTTTATTCTTTATTCTGCTATTGTTTTGGGGGTTGTTGCAATATGGGATTTACCACATACAAACTGTTGTGAAGATCATTCACTGCCAGAATCATGCCTATGGATCGCACCAGCTCGCCGCGCCTGCGTCTCTGCAACGGGAACTTTGACCGCTGCAGCCGGTTGATCTGGCACAAAAGGCGGAGGCGTCGGAGGATTTGGCTGGAAAAGAACCCGGTAAAAACCAACATCAATGATCAATGGCTTAATTTTACAGGATTTTCTTGCAATGAAGTATCGACAACAATTAGTCTTATCCAATGAATTTCCAAATTGCATGGTCGATGGATTGGTTTTCCAGTAAAAATGCATACAAAGGAACCATGTTTCTAAATTCTTTCATGGACCAGAATTTTTGTTTATCGAGAATGCCGGAAACGAGGATGTTTTGGCATCAACTCTGCAGGTTACCTGGAGCATTCTCTTCAAACCAAAGAATTGCCCTTCAAATGGGGCCATCATGAGGATAGCATCAAGTATAGCTACGCATGGGGGTCATCAGCAACCATCAGCCGGCGAGTAGCAACCAGTGGTGGATCATCGCATCGCAGCCAACTAAAACTCAAAGAGGGAGACTTTAAAAGGGGAAGTGAAGGTTTGAACCATCATTTTTTTTTCCCATGTTTTTCCCATCATATTCGCACAAAAAAAGTGGGATTCCACCCTGAAATCATTCCCTGGGCTGATGTGGCATTTTTTCACCCTGCAGCACTGGTTGCAGAAGCTTCAGCAGACTCCGCCTACCGCTGCAGCATGGTGATGTGGCTGGGGTCTACGAGATGTTTCATCCAGAATCGTGGGATGGAATGAACTACCTCGATTCATGTCGTTGTCTTAAGTTAATAGTTACGACATGTTAAAACTTAGAGGAAACTGTAGATTTATCAGTCAACATAAGGGTTCCCAGCACATTTTCCTTTTATCTAAATCTGGAAATTTTAGGAATTTAGCCAAGACCCCGTGTCCAGTGATGATATTCTCAGCATTTGGACGCCCCAGGATATAGGCTGGGACTTCTTTTCCCCTGGTGTGAACATGTAGTTCGGGACTTGTGCTCACAATGTGGTGGTGAGGAGCGTGAATCCTGTTCTTGCAGACATTATATCCATTAATAACACCTTCATGGCCCCTCAGAATGGTAGAAACCCAAACTGTCCCTTTAATCTGAAAGATGAAGACGCCCCGGAAACAATGCTACAAACCCAGTTGCCACATCTCCATTGTACACCCGTCCCATGACCCCGTGACCATCGCTCCATGGCCTGAGGTGTTTCTGCAAGCATCTCCTGACGTAGCCGTGGGGGTTCAAAGGGGTGACTCTTGAGACGCCCCTGAGACGTTTTTTTCCGTTGCTGCCCCATGTTGGTAAAGTACCAAATGCTGGATCAATGTGGGATAATATCCCGAAATATAGTTCCCACATCATAAACTTCATATAAACCGCGTCTTGTGATGCCACCTGAACCGTATGGGTTTGTCTGAAAATAGGCTACCCTCAAATTTTATGGTTGCCGATCCTTTCCCTATCAAAATGTCATTTTTGGGGTATACCCTATACGAAAACATCACCGTATATGGTTATACAGCTACAAAACATCATAATATATAATATGTTTTAATAATACACAAATACAACTGATATTTTGGGAAAATTTCCATATTAATACTAAACCTGATATGTACACAATCCAGCACGGGCTGCCATGTCCTTGCCACCCGCCAGCGGCTCCTCCAGAGCTTTACAGCCATCCTCCAAGACCTGTCGCTGGCCATCGCGATATCTGGCAATGTACCTGCAACGGCCGTTGCAACATTTTGTGCCTATTCGCAAATAATGGCCGAATAATGGGGAAAATTTCGTGGTCGATCTGGGTATGTAGCCTAATTGGGCGTGTATCCCAACTTATGGAGCTATCGCCATGGTAATTATTATGTATTTGCGGCTCCAGCTGCACCCCTTTTGAACATGTCCTCGCCGGTGCAACTTTGGAAACACTGCGGAGAGATCATGATGTTTTGGAACAGAAATGGTTGGGACAAGAGACACATGGCTAAATCAAATTAGAAGATCACTAGTAACCGAAAAAATGGGGGACTGGTTTGCCCAACCTCATTGTTGTGTTATGTTTTGTTATGTTTTATCAATGTAAATATCACCACTTTGAAAGCAAAACTCATATGTTTGGTTCATAAATATGCTATTGATCTGACCATGTCACTACGGATGGCTTACTGCCAGAAATTGATCTAGTAAATCATAGGGTTCCGCTGGATTTTTTTTCCCGAATGCGTAGCAAAGGGTTCTCGTTTTACCTTGGGGGTCTGGGGGTTGGACTGTGTTCGTTTCATGTGGCTTCCGCGTCCGTTTTGGCGT
>BGPT01002462.1:56982-87166 GCA_003297045.1 Symbiodinium sp. clade C Y103 | reverse complement strand
GCGTCGCAGCGTCACTGGGCGGGCGACAGCGTCGCAGCGCCGCAGCGTCGCAGCGTCGCAGCGTCGAAGCGTTGAAGCGTCGCAGCGTCGCAGCGTCGCGGCGTCAACCGCACCCTGGTAGCGTCGCAGCGTCGCAGCGTCGCAGCGCCACCTGCCCCCAAGAGCTTCGCAGCGCCACGGCCGAAACCCAAGTTTCGGCCCCCTTTGCCCCTCCACTGTAAAAACATTTAAACGGATGATCGTCATTTTGCCCCTATTTCTTGGAGTGGTCTTGGTTGCCCCCTCATGTGTTGAAATGAAAAAAGCCTGCTTTGGATCAGGAATCAAGGATCAGGCATGGTCATATCCCTGCACTGGTCATTGGTCAGGAATTCCGTTCGTGAATCATCAATGTCTGGGTCAATGTTAGCGACCTCACTGCAATGTCGCTGTAATGATGGGAATTGAGCTGGGGTAACTATCCTAAAATAGCCAAATGTTTTAGGTTAGTGAAACAATGGCATTAATCCAGATCAATATTTCCATGGTACCTGGACACTCAAAGTACCTATAAATACTGTCAAATGTAGCAAGATGTCAGAAGACATGCCCATCTCCATGAGTAAATTGGTAAACAAAAATCTCGGCAAGATGCCCGAGTTCAATGAAGTCTGCCACTGCGGCTGTATTGTCCGCATGAGCAATGGACCGTGTGTATACATAATGTATATATATGTATACATAATATATATATATATACATAATATATATATGTATACATAATATATATATATATACATATATATTTATTTACATTATATATATATATATACATAATATATATATACATAATATATATATATACATAATATATATATATATACATAATATATATATATATACATAATATATATATATATATACATAATATATATATATATACATAATATATATATACATAATATATATATACATAATATATATATATATACATAATATATATATACATAATATATATACATAATATATAAATATATACATGATATATATATATATATACATAAGATATATATATATACATAATATATCTATATACACATAATGTATCTATATATATACATAATATATATATATACATGATATATATATATATATACATGATATATATATATATATAATATATATATATACATAATATATGTATATATACATTATATATAATATATATATATATATACATTATATATATATATATGTATTATATATATATATGCTGTGCATACAAAGTTACAGGGAAAAAGGCTGCGTTGTCATTGTCATCAGTACTGGATGCGATTGATGGCTTGTTGGAAGCGTAGATTAAAAAATGTACCAGTGGCACAATTGGGCTCATTGCTGCAATCCCATTCATGCTGTCCATCAAGATCCATCAAGGGATCCGTGCAACTTTAGATTTATATAGGTCTCAAACTTAAAATAAACGACTGAACTGGGTTACGAATATTGGGTGAGATTGTAGCAATATGAGACATGGTAATCTCATCCCCTAGTGATAATATATTCAATAATGGTAACCTATATACTATTCCTGAGATAATTCTGAAATGGTACTCTGAATTCAGATTAGTAATGTACCAAAAATGATATACCCATGGTAAGTAATATGTACTAAATTGTTTGAGACAAGGCAAGCTGAAATCAGCGGAACAAATCAGTGACGGATTTGACCTTGGGACCAGGTTCGAGCCCCCAGCAGAGTTTCATCTCTAGATTTGTTCAGTGTAGATTGTGAAAATGTGTTTGTCCAAAAATTGGGAATCATATCTTTAATGAGAGTTGAATAATGATAGTCCACATTTTTGTAGATTGTTGATATGTCTGTCCAGAAATTCTCCCCAAACCAATCAAATTTAAGTATATTTAAGTGATTTAACGGGAATTGTGTGTGTGAGAATCCATTGGACTTTGGGTCCCATCCATTAGTGGATGGCATTGCATCCATACATACATGTCACATATGATTCCAATTTTCCGTACGTATGTTACCATTGTATACGCAATATTCAATATGTGTGTAATATATATATATATATATTTATACTGTGTGCATTCAGATTATGCCATGATTTGAGGCACATTCAATCCAAGCCCAGGTGTAAGGACAGGATATTTATGTATAGACACATGTAAATAGACCCATATAGGATACGACATATCGGGTTCCCATAGAGCTTTCTGGATTACATTTGCTTATCCAAGTTTCTGTCAGACCGGTGTAACTAGTGATCTCCTCGAGCCTTGGTAAAACTCTCAGCTCATGGGTTCATCAAAGGTTTTGTTGGTATCTAAGAGTCAGATGTTTTCTTGGTGAGAAGACTGGTTATTGAATGTTATTGATAGTTGTCTTCTTATTGCAAAATAGTAGCTACAACATTGATGTCACCAAAACTACAATACTTCTCGGGAACTATTGGTAAGAACACCTCCGTTACGTACTTTTGAATCGGTGGAAGGCAAAGAAAAACAGGAACCCCCTACATTTGGGATCAATAACCAAGGTTTACCGATTTTTTCCCATAAACCGATCCTTGGATTTGGTAATCTATTTTCCTCTACTACAAGGTTTAAAGGTTTCAAACACCTGATATCCATTGCCGTTAAGTGTACGAAATATTATAACAGTACCAAAAACTGCCAATGAGCAATATATATGATTTTACAATATTCTATATACATCAGATAACTGTATAATTTTGGACTTATCATAACGTTTTTTTGCGGACAAATGACGAAACTTAGCAATGCGCTGCAGGTTCATTGGTCTCATCTCCTTTTTGCTCATCAATCTTCTGGCAGTGCAGCTGATGGAGGCCTACGCTGCGCACTCCGAGGCGCGCTCGGAGGTCTTCTGAAGGTCGGGATAGAAGTGGGTGGTTATGGAATAAGCACAAGGTGGTGCCGGCCCAGTGATGCTTGTTGGTTCCAAAATACAACGAAATATGGATAGATTCACTCTGAATCCAAGCTATATCAGTTATAAGCCAACTTAGGGATTTCGAGCCTTACATTATGATTGTGAATCTCATCCCCCGCAATATTAGATAACCCTCCTGTAAACCATGATTCCGTACAGGATTTATTCATTTTGAGGTCCATTTGAATAATTTGGGGCTATTTAATATTCGGGGGAAGAAATCGATAGGATGGAATACTACAAGATAAGATAAGTATATTTGTATCGCTAGTGGAGCTTACCAAAAAGATAGAAACAATTGGGAATTCAGCACAAGTTTAGAGTTCAATGTTACTAGTCTGCATCTTTTTGCGGGTTGCTACAGTAACTGGACACCAAACACTATACAATGTATAATGTATAGATTCTTGTTTTTTTTTCTTAGAAGCATGCAATGTACGTTAGTCAAGTAGATGGCAATTGGGGTTCAACTCCTGAAGAATGGTAGATAAGTAGCTGCAGTAGAATGCAGCAGATGGTTTCAAACTGGGTTTATGAGAATTACTTGGAATGTAATTAATGTTAGTTAAGCATATATATATACATAGATGGTTTGCAACTGGAAACCCTGCACAATGATCTGGACCATTCAAAATACTTTATGAGGGATTGCAGCACAGTCTTGAGGCCATGAAATTGACGTTCCCAAAAGTCTTTGACCATACTTTGTGCGTGGTTAATATTTTATGTCGATACAACTGATTGGTCACTACAAATGATTCAGAATGAGGGGCTCGTACTAGTTCTGAATGGGCGCGCAGCCTGAAAATTGCATGGTCCCAAACAAGTGTTTTTATCCCCTACGAAACCATGTTTTCCAGGGGTTGTTTAAAATTAGGGGAAGGGATGACGGAGTGTAAACACCCCCGCATATCATCAAATCTCGAAGGACCGATCTTCCTCTTGCAGATCCAAAAATGCACGGGATTTGAAGCACCAATGTCGAAGTTGGGCAACTCGAAGTTCCATAAACTTGGCAAAATGTGTGCTTGGATGCATATGCTGGACCTATGCCAATATAATTGATACATTGTTGGAGGGTGAGCTTGCTCATTTGCCAACCATCTAACTTGCTGAAGTTTCATTGCACTATATTCCATTTTGAAGCCAACTATTTGGTCCTCACTGGGATGTGTTTACACCCTCATAAATGAAGCTCCTCTCCAGTCAAAGGAATTTTACCCCCTTAAAACTACTATGGAACCCTCCAACAATTTTGGCTGAAATAAGTTGGAATACAAGTTTCTTGAAACTAATGAAGAGACTGGGTCGGAAGATGATTTTCCTAGAGTGACATCTCCCCAGTAGTGGGCTACTTACTGAGTATCGCAACCCGACCAGGACCTGCAGGGTTGCGCACAACTGAGCCGCGCTGCAATACTGGTGCGCATCATGGAGCAGGCATCTGGCATGGGATTGAGCTTGGATTGGCAGATGAATCAATGAACCAACAACAACATCCAGTCCAACCAAAGGCGTTGTACCCTCTGGTTATTTAACATAGCCATAGAAAATCCCCTATAAATGGAGGAGGTTTTAATGGGAAAATCATCCAAAATTAGCCATTTTCCATGGCTATGTTAAATAACCAGAGGGTATAGATGTGATCATAGCGATTCAGCCAATCCGTCCCATGATCCCACAAAGAAGTATACAAAGTGGGCCCTCCCCAGCTTGTTGGTTTATGACCTTATCTAAATAATTCAACATTCCCCACATCAACCCTAGGTCTTGCAGTTGCAGACCAAATTAGCTATCATAAAATCTGCCTTCAAATCTCCTGAATTCTCATTTTCCTATGGTGGGGGGCCCTTCTGAACCATCTATGGGGGGTCAACATGTTTCCCACAAAAGGTGCACCACTACAGTTGGACCAGCTTCCTGAAGCCCCGTGGCGTTGTCGGCGGCGGGTGGAACTGGCGGAATCAATGGTGAAGGGAACAGCAGAGGATATCAACAAATGGTAGGGTATACATTGGGAGATGATGGAATATATAACCAACTCTATCTCATATATATATATATACATATAAATAGATATATTATGTCATGTACATCAATAGATAAGATATGATTTGGATCTATCTGACAATGGGGTATATCTCCAAATGGTGGTGATTTTAACGACGAACGTGTGGGACAATACGATTCGCCATCAAATTTTGGGATACCTTACTTTCAGACAAACCATGACAAACCCAAATTGACTCCAAAAAAGGAACATATTGTGAGGAGTGGTGGGAATGCTAGGACTGGGCCAAGAAACATGAGGAATCTTGGCAAGATGAGTTGTAGAATTCACCCACATGAGGCATAGAAATCTCAAAAAGATGGATTTTAGTGATGTCACGACGAAAATGTAGTTCATATCCACTCCGCCAAACTCACCAACGAGATTCAGCAAAGGATTTTACCAAAATCTGCATCTTTCAGGGGATTTTTTTGTCAAAATTTCAAGCTGATGGGCACCACGGGTGTTTCTTTTCTTTTAGTTTTTGCATGAAAGCATTGCACTTTTGGATACCAAAGCTATAAATGGTCGGTCCTCATATGTGTATAGATTGGCAAGGGGAGTATAGTATTCAAACCATATAGAAATAATACTTCATGTTTGCTGAAAGCCGACAATATAATATTGGAATGCCAACCTAGTGTGAATGAAGATGAGCCCCATATGATTATATATATATATGTATGTACACGCCTTTTTATATATTATATATATATATACATGCGTGCAATGTATACAAAAATATTATGTGCAATATGATATATATATATATATATCTACATATTGATTCATTTACATACAATGATTATAATAGAAATAATATGATATATATGTATATACATATTATATATTGTATTGTATATCATATTATATATTGTATACATATAATAACATATATATATATATATTATATCTAATGATATGTATGTATATATATATATATGTATATACAATTACAATATATGTATATACACTAAATGTATATAGGCAGTGTATGTATATATTTATGCAATACAAATATGTATATATACGTATATATATACCATATGTATCTATACAATATATATATATACACATACAATATGTATATATAGATATACAATACATATAATACAATATATATATATATATATACAATACATATCTATACACAATATATATATATATATACATGCATATATATATATATATATATACACCAGATACATACATTCCATATACATACATCATATGTATATATAATTATATATATATATATTTGCACAGTATGTATGTATATATATATATATGATATGTATGTAAATATGTGTATATATATATACACAATACAAATATACACATATATATATATATATATACACATGTTATATATATATATATATGTTTTTATTTACACCATTGGTGGACTGCCGCGACAGCCAGCGGCGCCCGAAACGAAAGGCTTCCCATGGCACTTGCTGCCCAGTGGCAGACTGAGTCTGAGAGTACCCCAAAGACCTCTTTTTTTGCAGCATTTTTCTTGCCAAACTATAGATGCATACATACTATATCGTTTTCAGTATTTGGCGCTTTGGCGCTTCAGAAAAAAAAATAGACAAGACACTTTTCGCACCATTTCCCAGGCCTTGGGTTTTCCTCCAGATTTCCCAGTTGAAGTCCCCTGAGGAACTTGCAATTGGATGAGCCATTGGAATTCAACGAAGGAGACTTATTGAACTACTGGTTCTGGGCATTCCAAAGTTGAAATGCTTATAGATCAGCTGTGTGCTGGGTATCCCCATTCCAAGCGTCTAGGGCATGTTGCGGGCTACATGATACATGTTCATGATATTTGGTTGAGGATGGAGCAAGACCTATAATTGCTCCCATGAATGTCAGGATGGACATTTACCAGCCAAAATTTGAATTGACCTACATGGTGTGGTGAAAACCTGCGGAATTTGCCTATCCCTACGGGGATGGTCTGATTTTTTTTCAAAAGGATTTGTGTACTCCTACCTGTCAAAAGGATTCGGTTTATGGGTTGATGACCATACCCTACTCAACCCATGTAATTTGTCACCAATTCCTGGTATATGTTGTTTTAACTGATTTTGGGATTTTACCATCAAGCTGAAGATACCCACTGGTAAATCACCTACAGACAAGGCATTTTCCATAGCTATGTAAGATGCCCAGATGGTAGGGTGCAAAAGTGCTATACACCATGAGTAACTTGCATTCCTTGACGCACCTTTGCCCCCTCAACTATCCTACTGATTGTTTTAACTGTGTTTCATTCTTCATTCATACAACAGGGATGTCGATAGCATGTAATAACGCCGAATGACTTGAATATACATGTACACATCTATACATGCATGCATGCATGCATGCATGCATGCATGCATACATACAGACAGACATACCTACGTACATACATACATACATACATATACATACATACATACATACACTGTACATGTATATACACACATTATACATATATACATAAACATATACTCATATACTTTTATATTATTATATGCATATATACAGACATAATCAAACATACGTATATACATAAATACACATTGACATGTCTTTGTGTGGGACAGGTCCCTTAAGCACCGACCAGTTTACTGCAAGAATCATGCCCCATGTTCTACGTGCGGAATATGTGCCAACATGTTTACCCCCAATTGACCCAAATTTACGTGACCGTTCCATACATGGAGCATACGGAACAACGCCACCAACCAGTATACTATTCCATGTACATACATATATGTATATATATATATACATATATACATATATATAAATACATACATATATATATATATATACGTATATAATACGTATATATATATATATATACATTTATACATTGTATATATATATATATGTGTATTACATATATACGCATACATACATGGATAGAATTATATAAACATACATGTGTATATATATATATATATTCACACATTTTCCCACATCTTTGTTGTATATGTAGATTTATATAAACATACATGTTGTGCGCTCCCGGCCGCTTCTGTCCTTCTTCCGTCATCTTCCATTGTCTTCCATCGACTCTCTCATCACGCACAACTCACTCACACACAACTCTTTCACACGCAACTCTTTCACATACAACTCTTCTTACTCAAACAACTCTTCTCACACAAACAACTCACTCACACAAACAACTCACTCACACAAACAACTCACTCCCACACAACTTACTCACACACACCTTACTCACACACACACAACTCTTTCACAGCGTTTTGCGTGGCAGGAGTGGCAGGCGTGGCACTTGGTGACATCGAGTGTCACTTTTTGTGGCAGGCGTGGCACTTGGTGACATGGACCTCCAGTTTGTGGGGCAGGCATGGCACTTGGTGACATCGACTCTCACTTTCTGTGGCAGGCGTGGCACTTGGTGACATCGACCTTCACTTTGTGTGGCAGGAGTGGCACTTGGTGTTCATTTTCCACACACAACTCTACCACATACAACTTTCTCACACACAATTTTCTCACACAAAACTCTTTCACACACAACATTGTCACAACTCTTTCACACACAGCACTTTCACACAAAACTGTTTTACCCACATCTCTTTCACACACAACCTTTCACACACACACACAACTTTGTCGCATACAACTCTTTGACACGTTGCATTTTCATTCGCAAACTACCATACACAACTCTGTTGCACACAGCTCTTTCACATATTCTGTCTTCCACCATCTCCTTTCTCTTTCCTGCACTTTGCATCCCATGTTCACAGCTCTTTGGTGCTTATTGGAAGAAATTGACATGTGGGGTTTTCCGGTCCAAACTGATTTTGACTTCACAGGAGACGTCGGATTGGCTGGTGGCATCCAGGTCTGCATCTGACATTGGATCATTAGCTCAGCAGTACCCTGGGGTACACGTTTCACTTGGCGATTTCCATGGGAATTTATTGTGGTTGAATGAGGTTAAATGCGGTTTAATGGGATTTAGAGTTGAGTTGCTGTAGATCTGTAGGGTAAACGTCTACATAGATGTGGAAAAGCACTGGTTTCCTTTGGAAAAGGATCTACAAGTGGGGGTTTTCCACATCTATGTTAGTTTTCCAGAGGGTAATGGGATATGAAAGGGATGCAATGAAATTTAATGGGATATTAGTGGGATATTCATGGGATTTATTGGAATTTCAAGGCACATCATTGGAGTTTGATTAGATTCAATCGAATCCAACGGAATTTAATGGGATTGAATGGGATGTGGTGGGACATTAGCGGGATGAAATAGGTATATAATGGGGATAGACGGGGATGTGTCTATATGATATTTGGGTTCGTTTGAAACTAGGATACCCCAACATTTGATGAAATTTGATGGTTTCGAATTTTTGAACCTTATTATTCCCCTATGGAATTGAAAAAAATGGGCCAGCCCATTCTCAGACAAAGCCGTATACGAAGGTCCAGAATCATGGAGCGTAACAGGTTAGTCATTTCCAATCATCATGAAACATCTACAAATGCAAAAATGATCTATTGGAATTGGGTTGGAATGGGTTTCCAATTGATAGTCCACATCCATCTTGCATGTGCATCCCAGTTAGTATATGGTTTACGTTTCAAGACTTTTTGAAATTCGAATCAAATTTAGAAGCATCCTATATAAATAAACGCATATGACTGGGTCATGCTGTGACCACTAACCACTTACGATTCCTGTAATGCACCCCACCTTGCAAACTCAAAGTTCGACACCTTCGAGTGTGTGTGTGTTTCGTGTTCACGAATTCTGGCAAGTTGTTTGTTGTCCTTAAGACTTCTTCGCCCATTGGCAGATCTAACACGCTGAGAATACATTTTCTTTAGGATCCGTCAGGTATAGAACAAGTATCTACAGCATGATAGTATCTGTATACACTGATATTTATAGGCTTTATAGGTACTATCCATGAGACTGTACGTATTTACAAATACCAAAACTGTGGATTATGTGGATTGTGTTCTCAAAGTAGGAAATGCATACGAACACTATATAGATTTTGCAAAATAGATGAACACTTGTGATATGCAAAATGTCAGTATCCAGTCCCCGGGACCCTTATAGACATCGCCCCGTGCCGCCCGTGCCGCCTTTGGAGGTCCTTGAAAATGCTCACACAAGCGTTGTAACTGTGGACACTTGGCTGCTTTCCTCGAGAAAACAACCACTGCATACGACTACTAATGAGGGTTTATTGGCTTATGAAGATGTGCAATAGTCTATGTATTGGTTTATAAAGATTTCTGAAGGTGCGTGGGTTTTTAAAGATTTGTGTGAATATAGTAATCTATTATTGGCAGAGTCACTCTTGGGGGGTTCGGCTGCATTCCCCCGAAAAAATGCCATGGAAAGTACGTCAAGCGTCAAGCTGAACAGCTTATTGGAAACGTCAAAGCAAAAGCTGGATTGTTGATATTGGAAAATCATGATATCATGGAAGATCCTATGAAAATGGTGGATTTCGTGGTACTGCATGGTACAGGACACTCCATGACTTCCAACCTCTGTTCAGACATGTTCTTGGTCGGCCAGGGGGATCCGCCATGACATGCAAAAAAGGAATGTGGAATGCAAGAAACTGCTACCGCCAGTAAATAAGAATATTGTGTGTAGACATGAGAATAATCTTCAACAATATATTATATATATATATACAATTATACATGTATACATAGATACAATTAAATACATAATAGAATGTGTGAGTATGTACATGAAAATACATGGTATCATCCAATTTGTTGGCCCTGGTTCCATCTCCACATCAGCTCCCGTGGAAGTGTCCTGAGGATCGAATTCATCGCTATGGTGGCTCTACGGCTCCCACCTTACCATGGCCTCAGGAAGAGAAGAAGAAAAACCTGCGTCAGGAGCCGCAGCAAGAAACACCTCGGTGGATTGAAATTTGGCCAAAAAATCATAGGATTTAGTAGATGTTCATAGGATTTCATGGCTACCTTAGATGGTTTTAGTAGATGTTCATAGGATTTTTCATCAAATGTTTGAAAGTTGAGTCTGATGATTTGGATGAGGATATCATCTGAGAATTATTGGGGTATAATCAAGAGAAAATGGGGATATAATGGGAATGAGATGGAATATACTGGGATAGGATGGAATCTAATGAATCTAATGTTAGAAGTTACAACGACCTCATATTATCGGGAATCACTCCCAAATGTTTTGTTTTTTTTTCCAGGCTGGTGATTTGTCAAAATTCATCTGGATCAATGATGGTCAGGATCACCATAGATGGCTTGTAGTTAAGCGGAAGCATCCCAAAAGATCCCAAAGATGGCACAGACGGCGCAACAATGGCTTTGTATTCGAAGTTTACAGTGAGCTATGTGCAGTATCGTGCCATGAAAGTTCAATGTATCCTCCTGTATTCAAACATAGCAATGGAAACTGTCCCCTTTATATATAAATGATGTTCCCATTCAAACCTAAATTTGGTGGGATTTCCAAAGGGTACTCCAGCTACAAAAACCATGGTGTTTTTCCACCTGTTTACCGAAGTGTCTGCAGAGTGGTTCAAAGGTTGCCCCAGTGATGCTTGTTGGTTTATAGTTTATAATCTCGTCTGGCTATAGATATCATGATATATCGCTCCTGACCCCGAGTCATTGCAGTTGGAAACCAAAAGTGCTCTCAGTGCTCTCCGGCAATTTTCGGATACTTGCTGGAAATTCAGCCAGCCAAAGTTCGATGGTTTTCCAGCTTTCACATGGCAGGAGCGATTTCAGCGCTTAGAGACCCTGTACCTAAAGGCGGAGAGAAACGGCGGGTCCTTCGGAAGGCGGGGAAAGCTGGGGAAGTCGATGATTCCTGGTTTCGTTGTTGACATGTCTGGGAATGATTTGTTTTTTTCCTAATGGGATCATCTATCGCAGTACCCTCTTGTAATCTAAGTAACAGTTTGCTGTGGAAAATCACCATTGCTTCTGGGTATATAAATCATCTATAAATGGGCAAATCACCAGAGGGATCCAGAGGGTAATTTTGCGATTGCCCATTGGAGAATCGTTTTTTGGGTTTGAGGGAGGAGGTGGCAACCCATACTTGGGCGACCAAATGACCTCCAAATGATGGGCGATATTTGATACCAAACCCAAACGGTCTAGATTGTCAGTTTTAGTAGGTGTTCTATTTGGAAACAGGAAGTTGAGAGAGATCATGTGGTAGGTTCATGGTTTTATTTTTTGATCTTTTCGTAGAGCTACTATTCCGTTCCTACTTGCACCATCCATCAGGCTCCCTCTATTACTATGCAGTTATTATTCTGTACAATCCTGTACACCAAGTATGGCTAGAATCACCATTTTTGTTGTTGGATGACCATACCATACCCCACATGGTGGGTGAATTCACCATGCTACATCATATCAGTCGAAACATGGGGCAGACACTTTTCAGGATGGGTCAAAACATGTCACAACTTGAAGACCCATTGGGGACTGCAGAGGAAGTGGTTCTGGTTAGCAGCACTTAACTAACTATGGGTCACCACCTTATATGTATATAGGTTCTAAACCATGGATCCTGCACATCCAAGTGTGGTGGCAATGTGGTGCTTTCCCATGCCTGAGTGTTAGTGTGTTGCTTTCAGACCTGATTTGTTCCTCAGTATGTAACATTGATATATATATATAAACCTGTGTGTGTCATCAGTGACATTGCTTGCTGGAACATCTACCATTTAGTTCGATGATGCTCCCAGCTATAAACAGGTAATACGTGGTTCGGGGATTTCCCAGCCATGGAGCTGATAGAACAGCATTTAACGGGTAGTTCCCAGCCATACTCTTCAGAAACAAGTCGAGTTCTTATGGAGGTCACAGTAATCATCCCCAAATCTTGGATAGCTAGTTTTTCATCCTTGAGTTTTGCTATAGATGGAAAATATAGCCATAACATACCATAACCAGCAAAAATTGCAATCTTTTGTGGACCATCAAAGATTGTCCATGGTCACAGTTTCCTGGGCGCCGAGTCATCCATTGCCATCCAGGAAAGCAGCAAAAAAGCGATCCTTAACCTTCGTCAACGCCATGGCCATGTTCGGCAGTGGCTGGGTTGAAGCCAAGTTGGCCAATTTTCATGGCCGAATTTTTGGATGGCCCTGACATGAGATGAAAAACGGATTTAATTATACAGTGAGATGTTCATGAGATTCAACAGGATTCAAAGAGATTTCATTTAATCGTTTTTTCTTGGATTTAAATGGATGTGAAGAGCTTTTAATCAGATTCAATGGGATCTATTTGGATTTGATGAGCTTTTAATGAGATTCAGTGGGATTTTAATTGGATCTGATATGAGGTTTTGATGAGATTCAATGGTGTTTTATTGGATTTGATGAGATTTTCATGGGATTCAATGGGATTTAATTGCATTTGATGAGATTGTATGAAGTTATCATTGTGTTTGAGATTGAATGGGATTTAATGGGATTTTCCGGAACCAAAACATGATATAACTGGGTGTGTCTGCAAATGGTGGATCCCTCAAATAACAGAAATGCGATGATCAACCCATATGGCCTGGTCGATAGACATGTGGAAATCCTGGACCTTATGATGAACACAATCATTTGTAACATCCTGGAAAAATCGTTCTATCTCTTTTGGGGCCCCTAGAGATGCAAGGAATAGGGATAGTGGCTGATGCATGTGAACATATTATTTGCATGCCGCCTGAAGACCAGAAAGATGTTGGATTGCTGTAACATGTCTGGAAACTGCGAACAAACATGTTGGATCTTGTGGTATATAGGAACATTGCCAACAAAATAGTGGTATAGAATATGGTAGAACCCACACTTCTCATTGCATGGTGATTTTTCTCTAGGCCGTTTCACCTCAGCGATAAAGGCTAGATGCGATCTATGTGGGGACTGTGCTTGGAGAGATTTTCGACAAGTCCCTGAAAATGGATGAGGCTGTTGTTCATCAGCAATTCAAGATGTTCTATCCCAACATAAATTGAAACGATTAAGCTCATGTGGCTTGGGTGAAACCAGCATCCAACTGTAGCTTCATCCATCTTCGGTTTTATTGCTGACAAAGCTGGCTGAAAAGGGCATCATTTCTACAGGAACTATACCTCTTCAGGCTATCAACATGTCAGGATTTGACAGCCATATTGGATCATCAATGTGGCTTCCTAGGACAGTTATCTAGCTACCCACGAGTTTGACTAGCCACTCTTTGATAGGTGGACATCGCTAGCTGAACTAATTTCTACCATTTTCTTCCCTCCCAGGGTTGATCTGATCTGATCCTCAGGTTCACTTGGAACCTCTGATGCATCTGGGGTATCTGGGTGACGGCTTGGCCACTTTAGTCCACAAATCCCAAGGCTCCGCCGTGCTGGAAAACACACACAGCACCCTTCAATGACCCAGGAATACCCAGGACATTGGTTTGGTAAATCTTGCATGGATACATATATTTGGGTGGTTAGTAAAGTTAGTAGTTGGTTGACAACTCTTCAGTTCCACTTCACAGCCACCATTTTGCCAACTCCAGGGATCAGAAAATTGGCAAAATTTTGATTGGCAAAATTTCGATACCAGATGATTTAATGTTGCGAGCTGGAAAATCACAAGTTTTATTTGGTAGAGTTCGGTAGAATCATCGTCTTTATCATCGAACTAAATGGATCTACATGGGCCATCTATACCATAGCCGTGGCCATGTTAAAAACAACGATAGGGTATTTGTTCTATCAAGAAGTCAGTGCCCTTTCTTTTCCGGCCTCGACTATGTATCTCGATGGACGACCAATGCTGATGTTTGGTCCAATTCACAAGAGGAGATGATAAGGACAGTTTTTTTGAAAACAAACATTGTTAAATATCATGTGGTGATGGTCATCCACTGGTTTATAGGCTTTAGGGATTTTGGTATCCATGACAGAGCTGAGTAATTAGAGAGTATGAGACCCCGCTTCCATTATGTGCCAGCACAATGTCGTTCTTTGATTTTGCATGCCTAGACAAGCATGGATGAAAATTGAGGATCCAAGCGCAATCCAGAAGGACAGTCCTCTATGCTGGGCACAGCTGTCAAAAACAGGTCCCCCCATGTTGTAAACATCACCAACAGCCAACCCCAACCAGCAACCCTCACAACTCTGGCACGGCGACCCTTCACATTTTCCGTGAGTGGATCGACAAAGTCGACCACATGAAAATCACGGACTCCTGCGTCAGCGCGACGCTCAACATCAGCAAGACTCTGGAGCAGAGAAGTCAAAATGGCCGTGGCATGTAGGTTGCTAGGACAAAATCCTGTCTGGATGCCAAAAAATCCAGCAGTGTTTGGTTTCTCAGCGTTTTTCACTACAGGTAATGTTCAATCGTGTTCCTGATGCACGATGACCACCCACTCAAGAGTCCTGACTCGATCCTCCTGGAGTGTGCAAAGGGGGAATTTTGCAGCGAAAGAAAGCATCCTCAGGTGGCAAGTTTGTACACCCTGGGTTTACAATAGTTTACCACATTATGGAGGATTCCTTTTGAGACACACTTGGAGTTTAAGGCCGGTGTTTTTCCCGATGTTTCAGTCGCATCGGGACTTAGGTGGCCAAAGATCTGTTGGTGGCCTTGGGAACAGATGCTCCAGGCAAAGGGGATAGCTGGATGTTGCTTAGGCTGTGCTTTTTTGTGAAGAGCTTGAATTTAAGCAAAAGAACATCAGTGTTGACTTGTTGTTGCTGATTGAGTTCAAACAGGACCCTGATGCTTAGACAGTGGATCCCAGTGCATCCCAGTGCTGCATAAGTAAACATACAGAATTGGAGGCGACCATGATGTCCAAACGGATGGAGGTTGATTGTCGCGTGCCTGCAGGTGCAGCCAATCAAGCTGGTGTCGCCAAGTACAAGGCTCTTGCTGCAGAAGAGTGCGCGTTGTGTCATGAATCTGTGGTGGGTTTTGTGCACAAATGGTGAAGATCCCAAAGTACGCTATCATACGCTATTTTTATCATTCTTATTCATTCTTCATCCATGTTTAAGGTGTAAATTGATGATGGAATTGTTATGTGCAAAGCCCTAAATAGGGGTTGTTGATTGGGGACATCAATCAACGATCCAATATCAAATGTGTTTTGTGTTTTATGATAAATAGTTGTTCATCTTATCTTTAATCAATTGTTAAACATATCAACTTATTGGACCTTATTGGTGCTTATTATTTCACTGGATTGGTTAATGGGAAATTTTATATCCAGGAAACCTCTATATTTCATGGGAAAATCCATGGTTTCCTGTAGATTTTCCCTTCAACCAATCCAATGATTATTGGTTTATATATAAACAACTCATGAACGATTTGCTTCCCAGGATCGTCATCTCCATTCTTTCGTTAGTTCGAATCACCTCACCAGCCCGGCTGCCATAAACGACGACCATGACTGGGGATGATGGGCTTATGACTTATCACCCCTTTTCAGATGGTAATTATTGGGAGTTATCAATATTATTGGGATGTATTGGGTGAATCCCACATTAATTACTGTCATTTGCTGTAGATACAAGCGATTTTGCCTGGTGTAGTGAGTTGTTTTCTGAAATCGACAGCCAACATAAGCAGAAATAAATGGATTATTGGACGGGTGATCTCCCAACCCAAGAACGTCACCAGCCCCGGCAGATCGTTGACACATCTGCGGATGGTGTGCCCACAGTGGTGTCAAGGTCCGCTGATTGGGAAATGCAACTAGGATGGGAGCCATTTTGGAGATAGCATCTACTTGCATTGAATTGTAGTTTCATTGGGGATCTGCTAATAGGATTGTTTGTTGCCCCAATCCAGAGCACAATCCCGCATTCACTGTTTTAGGGGGTTGAAGCATGCCATTTGTCCTTTTGCGATGTCAGCATATTTCGAGATGCTGATTGTTTGTTTGTTTGTTTGTTTGTTTGTTTGTTTGTTTGTTTGTTTGTTTGTTTGTTTGTTTGTTTGTTTGTTTGTTTGTTTGTTTGTTTGTTCGATACTGATACCCCAATTATGGGAATCACATGTGGAATAGAACTGAAATGGAGTCTTTTGTTTGACAGTTGAGAGGTGTTGACCTACCCATATTTATGGCCATTTCTTTGTTCCCCAAGGAGCCATCGAAACACTTGGTGTTTTCGCAAACAACAAAGGCCATTTCGATGAGCTGATTTCACCATATCATTGGGAACATTGGCCATGTCCATCAACATATTTTATAGTTCAAAGCCACTTTTGAGGTTCAATATATTTCTTGTTCCAGGAGGGTTGTATTCATAAACAAACATTCAGAAACTCAGAGCCAACTGTCCACGATTGCACAACCTAGTGGTCCTTCAACTTGTTGGCGACAAATGGTTGGAGGATGATGGAGGAGGAGGAGGATGACCAATTTATGTTGTTTCATTCATATTCAGTATCTACTCGTATCCTTATGTTTGTTAAATACCCTTTTTAGTTGCTTGGTGATGTCAGTTACATCCTATCCCCGTGTTTTTTTTCATCATATTCGCTAGTGATTGATTACATCATATTATATCCATTATTGCATTATATTGCTGCTTCGGTCCTGGTTTTTCTGGTCGTCACATTACCATGTTAGTTTGTAGCTTGGGACAAATCCCACGTATATCCAAGTGAGGCGGGGGCCCTGAGTCACAACCCGCTTACTAACCACGAATCGCTCATTCCGGCAACATGAAGTATATTTATTCTAACCATTCGCGAGAATATGCCAACATTTCCACACCTCAGCCGCCTTTTTTCTGCCCGCAGTCATCGTGTGTTTCCTCGTCATGAGGGCCAGGCAGCATCGGGTGGCGAATCATCCAGTCATTCGACCAATGAAAACTGGTTTCCTAAAATGGAGATACCCAAAAATGGATGGTTTATAATGGAAAATCCTATTAAAATGGATGATTTGGGGGTACCCCTATTTTAGGAAACCTCCATATGGATCCGTATGGGATGATATATCTGTACATCATTTAACCACTGACTTTCTCCGCTGGAGGACACAGTGAAATGTGGATTTCTTGGGGGCTGATTCTCAGAGATGTTTGTTACCAGTCTCCAGCCGATCCGACAGATTTACAGTCAGCCTATTGCATTCTTTGGGATTCTGCACGTTGGAAGTCAACAGTTTTGGCTGAAAGACTTTAAAAGACCTCATGGGTAGTCACTTGACGTCGTGTCTGGCCGATCAGCCGCTTTGCAGTCCAGTCATCAAGATTGAGGTGAACCTATCGAACCCCAGATGGACTGTTTATTTTGTTTATTGCCATGCCTTTCTAATGCTGAAGAGCTTGACTCAACCAGCACACCTGTCCCCCATTTTTGAAGGATGAGTGGTACTCGTATCTCTCACATCATGGAATAGACAATCATAGACTTGCCCGATCCTGAAATTTGACGAACATCTACATTCATTCTGATGGCAACCCCAAGATGCAAGTTGTCACAATTTGTCCCGCTATATTGACCACTATTTTGGTTGGATGTTACATGATTTTACTATCTTTTTGGTGGTTACCACCACCAACAGATCCCAGCTGAGGACGCACCAAAAATCTGCGAAAAACAGCCGCGGGGTTACGCCATGGCCTCCAATTTGCCGATTCTTTGTGCTGTCGGGACGTTGGCCGCCGCCACGCCACCAGCCTATCCGAAAACGATCCTCTCCAGCGGCCAACTGGATGCTTGTTTCTAGAGGCCTAAAATCAATGGGAAGGGGGCAGGGGGTAGTCTGTATGATCTAATTCTATTGGATCTAGTTGATTCGTGTAGAAAGAGGCTGCTGTTCGAATTTGCTGATTCAAATTTGCAGGAATGAAGTGCCTGACACTGATTACAGGATCTATAGGATGATTGAGGATGATCACCAGAACGGATAGACATGGATAGACAATATGCATCCAAGACTTCAGTATGTCAAAAGAAAGCCAGAAACATTAAAGTAGTGGTTATGTGTTTTCTTTAGTAATTGTTTCATATTATTTCATATTCTTTGTAATCATGTTCACTGCTCCTTTTACAAAAAGGATTACATTTATTATGTTTTTCTTTCGCAAGCTCAAGTGGAACCTGAAAAATGTGCAGAGGGTAGGATTTGGTGCTCCACGGATGAACAATGGATTTGGATAGCTCCAAGGCCCAAAAACAAACTGCTGAAATTTACATCCAAGGTCTCCAGGACTGAGAGAACCTCAAAAATTTCGATATGGCTCTGAGTCAATTCTTCGGTCAGGATCAGACCCCCAAAGGACTCACAGATTTATGGATGTGAAAATGTGCTAGCCAATTTTCATCCACTGATTCATCATCTGTTTTTGTTCAAATTTCATGGTGATGTTCAGTGATGTTCACCCATTTTCAGACGTTAAGCTGTATATATTTCACGGATTTTAAGGGTTTCGCAGCCACAGACTCCAGACCATCCTCATTCATTGCTGACCAGCAGAGAATGCGTTAAGGATGTGACGGTCTATTTACCTGGCAACCTCGGCTACTACAACTCCACACGATTTGAAGCTGGGACACATCCCTCCTGGCATCCCTTTTTTCAGTTGGAGGATCAACCAAACTCGGAAATATGAACCAAGAATTGCATGTAATAACATGTATAGATTATAATATGTATATCGATATATATATATATATAATATATAATATATATATATATATATATACATATCATTCATATCATAGTTGTATAGTTGTCAGGCCCAGTACTGCGTTTTCAGAACCATCGCATGCGTTCTGGGTTTGGGATCCCACCTGGCTGGTTCAGGCTGGTTCAACATGGGAACCCCCAAAAGGTACCTGAGCCATCAATCCAAACCACCGGCCGAACAAATTGGCTGAGTTATGTCTCGGTCTTAGAAACTGGCTAAGAAGATGTTTTCCAATCTAAACAGTGACATTATTCTGATGAATTGTATATTACGATCGTCCCTTTTTATGGGTGTATTCTTGTATCATTGTCAGTTGTACTATGTTGTACTCTACTGTCTACACTATTGTTGGTTAAAATCCACAGGATTCTTGGTTTACGACCTGACAATTGTTGGCGAATAGCCCCATGATTGCGGTTGCATACTTGGGATGAGGATTCGCAATGACGAGCATGTTGCTCCAAATGGGTAAAAAAAAGTACAGTTCATGTCGAAGGCTGAGTACCCTTACATGTTTTGGAAAAAGTCCACTTGATACCCCAATTTGATGGTTCATGTTTGGTTAATATCACAGATTTTTACCCCTCATGAGGAAAACATGATCCCCAAAAATGGAAACTATCACCATTTATATAATGGTTAATATCACTGTGTATTAATCCATGTTCGGCTAGTATCCCAGTATCGCCCTTGTATGAATGAGTATTATGAAGATAATTTGATACTGGATTAACAATGATTAATTATATATATTATATATATATATATATCATATTTCAATTGATGCTTTTAAGATATGCATTCTCCCCTTAAAAACAACACAATGCGCCGCAAAACGAGGAATGGGGCAGCATGATCGGAGAGATCACTTTGGGAGAGGCGGAGTTCTTTAGCGATCTCTGGAGAACGGCAACAGATCCCAATTGGGGGAAGGATCTTGGTTTGAAAATGGGGGATTTGTTTATGGATTCGATGGGTTCATGGGATTTTGATTGGGATTTCATGAGATTTTGTGAGCTGTAATTGGATTCAATGAGACTTAATGGCGTTGAAGAATTGGATTTATGACCCACTGGCTATGATATCTGTGGCTGAGACTTGGCTGAGACTTGGGAAGATCACCAAAATTACTCCCCATTATGGTGATTACAGACATGATAAACCACCAGATCTTGGTTTGAAAGTCATGCCCTTGACAGTTGGATGACTCAAAAACTGTTTGGGAATGGTTTGGAATTATGATGATGGTCTGGCCTTGTGCACATGGGCCCTAAATGACCAGTACCATGGCTGCCAAATGACATGTAGATTTCACCAAAACGCTGCAGCGTTTCCAGACTTGTTGGTTACATGCACCACACATCCCAGAATGATTCCCATTCGTCGTTTCCAATCGATTCTCCGGGGATACCACCACATGATTCACCAACACTTCCATTAGGTCTTGCTATGTCAATCATGTTTGGATCCATAAATTCCTATCTGAAGATCCTTGGACTTGTGGAATTCCCCTCACTGTTGCGCATTGTTTTTACAACATGATCAGCAATTCGTTCACCAGGTTCATCAATAAAAAATTGGTGCTTTGGTTCACCAACCAGTCACCGGCAAAATTCCTCTGGAGGCCGAAGCAAGGTGTTTTTGACGTTGGCAGATGGTTGGTTGTTTGGCATGATCATCCATTGAGGGTATGTCTTTTACTGAAACCACCAACAATGTTTTTGCCAATGTGGCCCCACCATGTCCTATCCCAAATTGAAGGGAAACACAACACAGGAAGAACCGTGGGTCATAACTTCCCAAATTTCATGGGTCAGCAGTGGTTTGCCGACACTTTCCCTCAGCCAATCCGTTGATGATCCGCAAAATCAGCGCAAATATCTGCTGGTTTCAGGATCACGATCCCTCGAACCCTGAAGGCGTTTTGGGCCTAGCATCAGAGTTCCTTGGCGCCAACATGGATATTGCCACGACTATATACAGTAGAAACGCTGGAATTACATCCCAAAATACGGGCAAAAGGTGATTAGCCGGTGGATGGAACGGGGTTAGCTTAGATTTTTGTTTTAAAGACACATCGATTTTGGGGTGGAATTAAGGCGACACTTGCAGCACTGGCGCCATTAATTTCATACATGTCCATGTCCAATGTCTCATCTGACACAACTCCCTTAATTAGGTGTATGGTGGTCAGCAAACAAGTGTTTCTCTACTACCTTGGTCCCCCATCTTCGCACTGGATTCTGCATAGAAACCAAAACGTCCATGGAAGATGGCCATGAATATTACAAGGAAGTCCCGGCTATCATGGTATATCATGCTATCAAAGCCCTCAGGGGTGCTCGAATCTATTATTGGCAAATAGTTTGGCAAACAATATCCACAAGGGATGGGGAAAAGTGTTTACCCCTTGATTTATGACATTCACCCCCATGTCCCCAATGTTCTACCTGCGGTGCTGGGAGCAGCCCTGTCACTTTGGAGGTTCGGTTGCGGAAGTGATGGTCCAGATTGCCCAGCTGGGTGGGGGCGAGAGACCGAAGCCCCTTGGTTTTTGTTGGTGTTTTGATGGGGCCCGGAGGAACCAAACACGGCAACACGGCCCTCATTCTTCCTGCATCCTGAGATCTTGGATTTTGATGGATTTCATAGTCTCTCTGAGATCCACACTGGATATCCACAATGCGGCTTCGTAACTAGAGCTTCTGTGCTGTGACCCTTTGGGGAAGTGCAACAGTTTTCCATCAGACCTGTTTGCTTCGGGATGGTAACTTTGTGCCTAGGCCAGCAACGGCGTGCTGGGATACCATGAAGCAGGCACTGGCTGGTGCCAGGGGCTGAATTTCAGATCTCTGTTGCAGTTGGGCTTTGGTGCACTAGAGCCCTGCAGTTTTCTTTGTCTGGAAGTGGGGGATTTTCAGCCAATAGATAAAGTGGATGGAATGGGGTACTGTACCCATTTTTAGCGCAAACCCATAAAGTTCAGGAGAGGGCTAACAAGAATTGGAGTACTTTTGGTGATCTATGGACCCCTTCCCCCAAAACAGATAAATCAATTTGGTGCCCCGGTTTATGAGATTTAACCCGCACAACAGACCCGTATTCCCTCACACTTAGCTAAGTTGGTTTATTTGCCTAGATGAATTCAATGGTTTATGGACTATGATATATTGAATCAACCAATAGTATTGAACTCAGTATATTTGTCTCTAACCCATATCAATTAAGGCATCCTATTTATGGTTAATTCAATGGAATTCAATATCTAATTGGTATCTGATAGTATTCACGGGGTTCACAACCAACAAACATTTCACCGGGGCGGACAAGTTGTACAAAACTTCATCCTGGAGTCCTGGAGGCGATCCAGGCTCCAAGTGGTTTGTTTGTTGATTTTCATAGATGCCCCGGGCCCTGCTTGGAACAAACAAATATAAGTGAATAGACATCAAGTGAAAAAAAGCCTGTATATATACGAATGCTGTAATCAGTAACTCAACGCAAGAATGGATTTCCATAAACATTCACATGTATCCCTATGGATCCAATATACTTCCTGAGAAGGGACTTCAGCCCTCAAATCATATCCGGAAATATCCGGAATACTTCCTCAGAAGGTGATTGGATCTGTAGGGTATGATGGGATACAAGGACCCTCAATGGGTTTGTCTGAAACTACAGTACCCCCAATTCCAATGGATTATTATCCTTATCCCAATTGAAATGATTGAAATGGCTATTTGGGGGTATACCCCATTTTGAGACAAACCCAAATGTACAAAACCCTTCGACAAATTTCGTCCTGTTTCGTCCAGCAGGCATGGGAGATCCATTTCTGAAGATCGGCGTGGGGAAACTGAAAAAAGGTTCTTGCGACGCTTGCAACAGCGACACGTGGCTCGGCACGTGGTTTGGATCTTGACAGTGAATTATGAACAATGAGCGATTTAAATTGTTGTTTTATTACAATATATATAATATATCGAGTATAGTCAGATTGCACGGGTTTTGATTAAAATTGCAATTTTGGGTTATACACCATGTCCATATGCTCCATGTATGGTATGCGTATCATTACCTACTGTGCATGTGGAGATGGATGGTTTTGGTGGGAAATATGTTCTACATGCAGATGGTAGATCAGATTGTACTTCTTGACAGACCCATCCAGTGGGTGAACGGAGCAAAACTGTGGACAAGAGCATGGTCTAATTTGCGATATCCATCAAATTAGTATGGTTGGGAACCAAATTTCAGCGGTTCTGAGGAGGGAAAAGATATCAGCGTTCATGGGAGAATCGTAATATAAGAGTACATAAAAGTGAGTGACTCTAGAGTATATACCCTTTATACTATTTAATACTGACTTAATGTATGTAGGTATGTAGGTATGTAGGTATGTAGGTAGGTATGTAGGTATGTAGATATGTAATGTATGTAATGTAATGTAATGTAATATAATGTAATGTAATGTAAGGTAATGTAAGGCGATGTAATGCAATGTAATGTAAGGTAATGTAAGGCAATGTAATGCAATGTAATGTAATGTATGTGTGTATGTGTGTGTATGTATTTGTATACACAGTACATCCTAAATTCACGGATGATGGTAGCAACTGCACATAAACCACCACTGCCACTACCCTTTACAGTACCTAGATTTGCTGACTGCATGATGACAACTCCAAAACTCCGCGGCAACCGAGGCAATACCATTTCAACTCCAGTCGCTTGGGCCGCAATGATCCACTGAACGGCTGCAAAAGCCCTGTTGCTCGATTAGTTGGGGGATTATACTCCCCTTTAAGGGTATACCGGTATACCCTTTACATATGGGGGATGATAATTCTCCGAATCTTGGGATCCCAAATCCCAACTGACAGTTAGAATCCATGTTGATACAACTGTCCATTGTAAACCATCCATTTCGGGGTATCCCGAATTTATAGAAACCGTGCCTCAAAGGGGTCCCAGAACATCGTCGCTGATGCCTTCCAGCATCTTCCAGTATCTCCGCCGGCTTTGAGGATACGACTTTGCAGAGCCGCCAGTGTGGACTGTATCTCATCCCTCTGGTGATGCCATTGACATGATCCACGAAGCGTCCCTGGAAGACTGGGGATACCGCCTGCACCGACACTTGCAGGTTGGGAGCCGATATTCACTGGGGGTGGCGCGAAACGTGAATATTGATGCGGATATAACTTAAAACTGGATACGGGGGTCATGTCATCTCAGTTTAAGTTGTGTTAACACAATTAGTCTGCAGTCAATCAAGTCAAGAGTGATGAATTATGTTTGATCCTAGGACAGTCAGGGCTAAGAAGCCGTTCGCTGGAATTACAGGTGCTAAAGATTGATTCAGAGAGAAATGTTGGATCATTTGGCATGTGGAGTTGGGTTCTTTCTTTGTCCGCCGGCAATGCATGAATATGTTTCAATATAGATCAATATGGATGTTTCTTCCGTGGAGAAAGGTGATGGGGATACCTCCCCCTAGCTGAATGAAGCCTCTTGAACTGAAATACCGTCCCACTTCGCTTTTGAGACAACAACATTAGTTTGCAAGTCTCCAAGACTACTTCACCATACTTCAGCTATCTTCACCTCTGATACTTGGAACCAGGATCAGACAGCACTTTCTGTACCAGTTTGGATGGGTTGGGACGGTTGTTGTTGTACACTTACAGTTTGTTGGAGAGTCATGTGAGTGCGCAAAAAGACTAAGTGACGAAGTCTATGTCCATAATGGCTTTTGGCTACACTCCAAAAACTTCCCAAGAACATCCCCTAACTCATCTTACTGAAAACACTTTCTGCGAAGGTACTTGGAGCATGGGGATAAACGATTGGGAATAGTACGTATCCCTTATGTGCAACTTCCCTGTTTAGGCAAACGACGTCCAAGACCTTCTAGATACCTTCTAGTAGTTCAACCGTGGCATTGGAAAACCCTGGCAATGTCAACCCGGAGAAAAAATCTGTTGATTCGCTTTGTTTTGGGGGGAGCTACCCGCAACAAGTGATACTGTAATAAGCTTTGAACGTGGGACATGTAGCAACTCCCAAAAAGATAGAAATCTAGAACATCCATGAAAATGCCACTTTAAGAAAGAGCCAGGAAGTGCACTTCCATCCTTTGGGGTATTACTCTATTAGCCTATTGGTAAATGTGGGGTTGACTTTGCAGATTTTCCGCGCCGGCTCCCATGTCCCAGGTTCACGGCGACATGCTGGTGATGAGGCTCAGCAGGGAGACGAGGGTGGATTTGTTGAATTCGGTGTTGACCTTTCAAAACGCTGGGAGCGTGAGAATGTTTTTTTCTGAATGTTTTTGTTGGGAAAATCTACAGGATAAACCGGGGGTAAAGTTGCCCAATCCATTACCCTTAAACCAATCCAATGATGGTAGTGTTAACTTTGTCTGTTTTGGTTGGATCATTGATGTACACTTCAGCAGTGACATATGAAGTCACGTGGAACGCACGGCATTCCCCAAGTTGCCAGAGGCCGTTCGACTGAAAAAACTCAGTTCACATTGACGCCAGGATATGGGGGTAAACGAATAGGTTCCAAGTCAACCCAGGAATTTCTTGTATCTATTGATATATCATGCTACTATGGTGTATATATATATATACACAATATTATATAAACATAATGATACATACCAGTAGTACCGCACAAGGCGGTGGCGGAAGTTTCAGGAATAGCAAACTATAGGAGAGGTGAGTTGATGGGATGCAAGAACGGCAGAGCGAACCCACTCATGGATCGAAAGGTGGTTGGAGCGTCGGCCTATCTATCTGTCTATCTATTTGCCTGCCTAACTAACTGACTAACTGACTAACTGACTAACTGCCTGCCGAACTGACTGACTAACTGACTAACTGACTGACTAACTAACTAACTAACTAACAAACAAACAAACTAACAAACTAACAAACTGACAAACTGACTAACTGACTAACTGACTAACTGACTAACTGACAAACTGACTCACCGACTAACTGACTAACTGAGTCACCGACTAACTGACTAACTGACAAACTGACTAACGGACCAGGTGACTAACTGACTAACTGACTAACTAACTAACTAACTAACTAACGAACTAACTAGCTAACTGACGAACTGACTAACTGAGTAACTGACTAGCTAACTAACTAACTAGCTGACTAACAAACTAACTAACTGACTAACTGACTAACTGACGAACTGACTAACTGACTAACTAACTAACGAACGAACGAACGAACTAACTGACGAACTGACTAACTGAGTAACTGACTAGCTAACTAACTAACTAGCTGACTAACAAACTAACTAACTGACTAACTGACTAACTGACNCTGACTAACTGACTGACTAACTGACTAACTAACTGACAAACTAACTAACTAAGTTGTTAAGTTGTTAAGTTGTTAAGTGGTTAAGTTGTTAAGTTGTTAGTTCAGTTAGTTAACTGACAGCTCAAAATTTGATAAAATTTGCTTAAAACCCGCAGTTTTTGACACTTTTGACTTCCAAATGTGCTTGGCGCCACAACGGCGCGCACTTTTTCGACATCGAATCGTCATCGAATCGTCATCGAATCGTCATCGAATCGTCAAAAAGTGCTCCGAACCCCTCACGTTTTTACGATTTTCACTTCCAAATGTGCTTCGCGCCACAGCGCCGTGCACTTNCGTGCACTTTTTCGACATCTCAACTTCCAAAAGTGGTCCGAGCATGTGGTGTTTTTAACATTTTCACTTCCAAATGTGCTTCGCGCCACAGCGCCGTGCCCTTTTTCGACATCTCAACTTCCAAAAGTGCTCCGAGACCGACAGTTTTTAACGCTTTTTACTTCCAAATGTGATTCGCGCCACAACGCCGTGCACTTTTTCCACAGCTCAACTTCCGAAAACGTTCCGAACCCCACAGTTTTTAACACTTTTTACTTCCAAATGTGATTCGCGCCACAGAGCCGTGCACTTTTTCCACATCTCAACTTCCAAAAGTGCTCCGGAACTGGCAGTTTTTAACACTTTTTACTTCCAAATGTGCTTCGCGCCACAACGGCGTGCAATTTTTCATCTCTCATCTCCCAAGATGTCTCCGCACCCGCCGCTTTNATCTCTTATCTTCTCTCTTCTGACTTTCTTCATGGCTGTGCTTTTCCATCTGTCCATATTGTCGGAAGGTTTAGCTTCTAAACTTCCTTCGATAATATACATTTAACATATGAATAGACTTGTCGCTTTCTCAAATCCACAAGTTGCATCAAACTGCAGTACTGAAACAGTCAGTCCGTCAGGTCAGAATTGACCAACACCGGCAGCAAAGCTTTCAAGACGGTTCAGTACACCCATAATTTCCTGGCCTTCAATCGCCAGCAGCTTCCTGGCCCTGGCCATGTCAACTCTCGGAAGTGGAGCAAATCATCTGCATGAATGATGATTACACCTAGAAGGAAATTTCATCATATGAAAGACCATCTATATGAAAATGAGGATTTTTCATATATGTAATCACCAAGATGGCAATTTCACAATATGAAACGCCCCCCTAAATGGTCTCATATATGTGTAGATTTCCTACTAAACCACGGTTTCTGGGGTGTTGTTTGGTATTAGGGCAATGGGATAATTTTCCAGCCGACTCGCCATGCTATGTTTGACTACTCCTTTCTGCCTGATACCAAATGCCCCCACGCAACAATAAATACCTTTAGTAGTTGTTATTAGGGGGTATTTAGTATTCGGGTGCGAAAGGACCGCCCTAATTATGAAATCGAAACCTCAATTGAAAAAAAAAAACAAAATCGATCACATTCCCTTCTAAAATCCATATATGATATATTATGACATTGCCAGACATTGGTTTTCGAAGCTTTCCCCTAATAAATCCAACAATCTAATCGAAACCTTAAGTAAGAAGTACTAAAATTTGGCGAGCCCTGATAAAAACACCCCAAGGTGAACTAGCTTTATTATTAAGGGGCTGAATCACGTTTTTGGGCATGTTGCTGTCTTATCTGTCTTATTGTTTTTCAATTTCCACAATGCACAAAAAAAACGCAAGTAACAACACAAAACAAATTGATCATTCGAATGGACCCTGGTTTTTGGTATTTTTTGGTATTTGGGGGACATTTAGGAATAGTAGGGGGAAGGGATTAGTAGAGGGAGGATACGATTGTACAAGCTTTACATACAAAAATGGCCACATAATAGCCACAGGCGGCTTACAATCATACTTATATAGTTCTAGTTAAAGGTGAAACTGTTGGATATGGTAATGTGCGATAAACGTCCGACCGCCATAGTGAATACCCTATTACCCTCTGAAACGTGGTACTGGGAGATCCCGCAGCAATAGTTCCATGATTTGCTTCAGGGATTTTCCAGTCAAGCACATTGACACCAGAGGATAGTGGCGATCCGAGGATTGGCCCCCCGTTGAAGCTGCAGTTTGGCCAAGATCTGTCCAGCTACAGCGAACCTGGCAACGAGCAGGTTGGAAGCAATGAAGATGTGGAGATTTTGCCATACCTGGGGGTGCTGTTGAGGTTATTAATGGGTATAACCATGGTTATACAGACCCAACATTTTGTGATATAGCCCCTATGACTATGGATCTATATGGATGAATATGAAGGTAATTGTATAAATTAAACTGCACCCCCAAATGTTCGACGGGAAAAACAAACCTGTAAATTATCCCTGAGAACTATATCCAGTGAGATATGCCTTGTCAATTTCTTTAGTCTGTGAAAACGGCCAGACGAGTGGCATCCCGACTGGAACCAAACGGGGTATCATGAAACCCCTGATGTTCAAGACCTCATCCTTGATAGTTTTAAAACATAATTTAAGTGGTTGGTCCCAGAGTTGTCCGTTGTGTCCCGATGGTGAATGGTTTTATGCCCGGATGACCTTGTCACAGTGACTGCATGACAAATCTAGGTTGAAGCCGCCAACCAACAAAGCCGTGCTATCACATGATATCCCTGTTTAGCCACTCATGTTGATGGGTTTCACACATCAAAAGCATGTATAAATCATATTAATTATATGTATATGTATATGTAGCAAATCAACATATATATATATATGCATGTGTATGTCTATATATATATATATATGTACATACTTCTATTGTCTATATTGCTACACATTCACGATTATGTGTATTTTTATACCCGTAAAAGGTCCCATCTCTTGTGGCCGTCATAAGTCAAAGTCCCAGCTCTTTGTGCTAAAACGCGCTTCCCGCCAGGGCTGGTCGGTGCCCATCGCGTCACGCTTTGTTCTGACGGCGCCCAATGTGTGGACAGCCAACTCAGCACTTCCTGCAGGTGGATTAGAACCAAGAGAAATGGGGGGGCCCCCCTTTTTTTCAACCTTGCGTCATTTTTTTTCAACCTTGCCTCTTTTTTTCAACCTTGGAACCCTTTTTTCTAACCTTGCCTCGCTACCTC
>BGPT01002462.1:237-50442 GCA_003297045.1 Symbiodinium sp. clade C Y103 | reverse complement strand
ACAGACAGACATACATTCATGCATACATACATATATACATGATATACCCCTATATAGCCTGATATACCCTGGATCTGTAGACCCATACCCATTGGGGGGAGGGGGGGGGGCCTGGGAGGGCTGGACCATATATAATATTATATAGGGTTTACCACATTGCTGTAAATCGCGGAGATTGAGGGATGCATGATGGTCATCAATGAATTCTAATGGGATTTTAATCTGATGGGAATTACTGTATATACCCTGCCCACTAGTTTATTTGGATTCCCATTCTGTTCCGTAGCCATTTTGGCTCAAGGCAAAGGTGGACAGACATATCACAAATTCCCCTGGGTGTCATCATGGAACAGTGGGATGGAGATGATGCCCCACCAGAATCGCAGGCCGCCGCCTCGCGGACAAGACCGGAGGCAGGGACCAGAGCCTACCCCGCGCCGAGTAGCTTGCCCCATTTTCCGGCAAGTTGATGAGCAACCTGTGTTCCTCATTGTACATTTGTTCAGTGGGCGCCGACGGCTTGGTGATTTCCATGATCAGGTTCATCACTTTACACAGCAGTTGCCGTTTCAAGTTGTAGTTCTTTCTATGGACACAGCAGTTTCGCATGATCTTGGGGACCTATCCATGAATTTGGACTCCTGGAAGAAGCTGCTTTCATGCTATGAGGCCGGCAGGGTAGCTGCCACTCTTTGTGGCCCTCCCTGCGAGACGTTTTCAGAAGAACGTTTCACGCAGCCTTCGGATGCTGATGTCAACTGGCCGCGGCCGGTGCGGTCGGCGCTGGGTCTGTTTGTGCTACCAGGGCTGACCATGAAAGAGTTACGGCAAGTGTCTTGTGGAAGTCTTTTCTTCTTGCAGTGCATTGTGGTGCTCGCTCTGCGCATGCAATGGGGTGGTTTGTTCGTGGCGGAGCATCCCGCCCCTCCGTCGGACAGTGAACATCCTAGTATCTGGACAAGTGCCATTCTCGATTGTCTACTCCCTCATCCCGATCTCCGACTGCATCGGATCATGCAATATTGAGGAGCGCCGAAGCGATTAAGCCTACAGGTCTACTTGCTTGGGGCCTTCTTCATTTTCAGCGTGACCTTTACAGATACGCAGATCTTGCTTTAGCGCGACCTACGACCGCTGCTATTGGAAAGGATGCTGAGAGCAATTTCCGAACATCTCGCCACAAGGAGTATCCGACTATGCTCTGTCGAGCTCTTGCGGCAGCTTTTACCTGTCAATTGAACAGGAATGTAGCTTCTTCTGACACCCGTTTTTCCGGCTCTGACGATTTTGATTTCTGGGTTGATCACACTGCCCCGGCCGGCAATCGAATTGATGCTGCGGGAAGGTGGTTACCGGATTTCCAGGGTTAGGGGCGCCAGGTCTTTTGTATTTTATTCGAGAGCTTTGCCAAGGCTGCAAGGTGTCAACCTTTGAACGCCTATGAAAGTGAAAGTGAAAGTGAAGTCCCATTCTGTGATGGATGACCATACCCTATATATATATATATATATACATCTATATAATATACCATCTTTTGACAACGGTACATGTCTGCGTGTGAAAATGGGGTGCTCGCGCAGAATTCCAATCTACTAGGAATAGGGAAAATGATGACAGACCAATGGATTTAGGGCTGCTCTATTTTCAGACGGCCGAATGGATCAAACTTGGGGTATCTACGGGCCCACTTGTGAGTATCAGTGGGGGGCGCAAATAATTTGGACCGATACCATCGCATACTGATTCTCCAATACAAGTGGAAAGAGCTGGAACATGATCCAATCTGAGAATGAGAATGAACTCATGGTAACAGATGGCATCGATTTTGGGCAATCATTTCGGCGAGTTCTGGCGGTTTTGAATATGTTCTACTATCCATCCTTGTTTGGGATCATAACTCCATTTGATGCAGTGTTTTTGGCGGAGAGGTCGAAACCACAAAGCGGAATTGCCTGTGGTGATGTACATCTCGGAATCCATGCGAGTTGAAGATGGTTTTTGAAACCTTCGGAGCCTAGAGCCCCTTCCAGGCACACCTCCAACAGCGAAGCTTTCCAGGATGCCTGGAACAGGTCACAAGCTGTTGATTCCTGGCTGCAGCAGTTGGAACTGTTAAAGAGTTGATGATATGTGATGCGTATATATTTGTTTAGTTTTTGGTCCGCATAGTGATGGTCAAAACTTCCAGCATGAGACTTGATAAACTGGAACTCCGAAAGACACCAAGACAAGAAACTAAGTGCCATTCACATCAATTCACACGATGTCAGTCAGTTCATGTTCCTATTAAAGCATTAGCTAGCTACTTGGGAGATGAGGGACTTGTTGCCTGGTCAGAGCAAAGGAAAAAAAGGGAAAACTCATTGAATGAAGTATCCATTGGATACAGACCTCAGCAATTGGGACATCACCATCCAAACGTTAGGCCTTGGGCGTATTTGGCTGCAGTGCCAAAATGAGGACATGATGTTCAAAATGGGATGCTCACACTATCTTAGATGGCTATATAATGCTATATAATATGTGCCCCTTTCCAACCAGATGCCGTCACTGAGGCCCTGGAGTTGGCGGCAGCCAAGGCCAACTTATCCTCCACCAAGGTGACAGGGGGCGAAGGTTTTGGAGCTTGACGTGAGCAGACGAAAGAAACGGTTGGCGTATTTGTACGTAGTTGCTATACGTGGCTATGGTCTTCTAATGTGCTTTCATGTGTGTTTACTGTTGTTTACTACTTGACCATGTTTACCATGACAGGCGTGTGAGGAAATGCTGAAAATACCCCAGGTTCTTGTTTCCTGCCATCCTTTGACCCAACATAGCGACCAAGGAATTGGAGAGACTGTATCAGAATATATCAGACTAAGTATATCCTTGAAATTTCTTCCTCCATGGCCATGGTTATTTTGCGGAACCCACTGCCTGTCGGAAGGCGGAGCTTGCAGAACTAAAGGCCAAACGCTTCCGAGCAGAGCAACCCAGCAGCAGATCTCCCCCAACTGTGTGACAGCTTCCTGGGTTTTGTCTGAAAATTGGTTGCCCATGATTATATACCCTAAAATCAAACTGTTTATCATAATTTTCATATATGTTCATCGTGTTCCCCGATGTTCCCCGTTCAATGTCCCTTTCCGTACTACGGTACCAGCCCCCCCTTTTTTGAAGGCGTGCAGCTAGTCATGATCCGAGGCAACAGGCCCTGGAAGCGTTGAGACAACAAGGAAAGCTGAATACCAGATTGAAGGCACTGCTGTGCTGCGGTTGTTGAATGGACCTGGGAATATTTGGGAATATATACCATGTAGCTTGTTGCGTTTTGGCAGATGCTTGCTCAGTTTGTCCTCACAGTTGCTTACACGAAAGGGATCAACCCGCAATTTTTTAAAGAAGAAACTGTGCCTGACTGACACCAGATGCTTCATTGTCAGTAATGAGTTTTGTGAGGCAAATGCCACCAGATTGGCCCGCTCCGTTGCTGATGCAGAGGAGGAATCTGGGTGGCAAAAAGCTGTTTGATGTTGTGCGGACCATTTGGATTCCATGCATCCGGATTGTCAGGCCCCGTGCCAGAGGAAAAGCAGTCAGGATCCAGCCCATATGGATCCATACGGCATCATGGTAAGGGTGTTACAGGATCATACAGGATCAACATTAAACAGCCCCGAAAAGGCACAGTAGATTCAGTAGATGAACATTTTCCAAGGCACAAGGGTGGATTGACACATCACCCGTTGCTGAGGAGTTGGAATATCTCCAGGACCAATTTTTGGAAGCCCAACATGATCAAACCGAAGCCAAGAAGGAGTTCGGTGGAGGGGGAGATGGTTCAACAGTGTTCACCATTTAAGACATGTTAAGTTAAGACCCAGGTTCATTTTCTGACCAGCGTTTTGTTTTTTTTAGTGCCCCAGTGGTGAAATACCCTCGCATCCCTCGCATTGGATCAACTGGGGAGTTATGGCAAGCACGAGCCCGGCGACTCTTTGGAAGCTTGTTGGCGGAGCTGTTGCGAAGATGGGGATGTCAAAAGGTTTGTTGAACAGCAACTCCACCATGTTAAGGTTTTCATTTCATGCAAGCAGTGATCATACACACTCAGAGCGTTTGAAGTCCATGGAGGAACTCAGTGAAGCGGAGAAGGCGCTGCAAAAGGACTGGGAAAGACTCGACAGACCATGTTTGGCATCTCTATATCTTTGCCAAGTATGTGCACTGCAGTACCTGTAGTGATGTAGTATGTGGAATTTATAGATTGTTCTGGAAATATCATTTGGGCATATGTATGTGCAACAAGTTGAGACCAAAAAATACGTTTAGACTACTATGTGGTAGATAAGATGCATTTGCCTGCTGCAACTAGGTTTAGGCGGTATGTAGATAAACTTCTTGGCAGTGCATCCTGATGCTAAAATATCATCGTGCTATTGCATGCTGCAGTTGCAGGAGATCAACGAGCACAGCCAAACGCTGGAAGAGTTGGAATCTGTTCAGCTGGCTGAGAATTGATGGTGAATTGCTGAAAGGGAGCCACCTGAAAGCTGGGGATACAGTAGTTGGACATAGTTGGCACCTGTCCTGGGAAGATGAGCTCAAAGCTCACCAAAGCCACCCCTGAAACGATCTAAAACGATCTAAAACGTTCCACATGGGCCAGGCAGACCACCGAATCTCAAGAATCACTTTGAGTTTTGGCCTTGTCATGGGCTGCATGGCCATCATCATCGTGGCACTTGGAAGTGCTTTGGTGGTCGCCCAGCTGCATTTGAACATATTTGAACGAAGAAATTCAAAAAGGCATTGCTACCTACACCTTTCCATCCCTTCCAACAACAACCAACAACCAACAACCAACAACCAACAACCAACAACCAACAACCAACAGCCAACAGCCAACAGCCAACAGCCAACAGCCAACAGCCAACAGCCAACAGCCAACAACCACAACAACAACAACAACAACAATAACAACAACAACAACAACAACAACAACAACAACAACAACAACAGCTCCAAGTCAAAGCAAAAACAAAAGTCAAGATGAAGGAGGAGCAAGATGAGGATCTCAAAGCCCGTGACGTCAATGGCTGAGAAACCTCCATGAGATATCATAAGATTATAGAATACTATAAAAGTGCCACAAGTGCCCTGTCCTTTGCGTCTTGGGGTCGGGCACGGCAAGGTATGTGGCCGAAAGAGAGCGGCAGCAGATATCTCGGTGATGCCGATCGCCGAGGGCGCAAGCTGGGCACCCAAAGCTGACATGGCAAGTAGTCTGGTGTAATGTGGGTAAAACAAGAATAAACCACCCAGTTGGGAAGGGTTTACGCAACCTATTTATGATTATTTATGGTGAACATGGGGATGGTTTATCATTGTTTTACCCACATTATTGCAGCCTGATTTGACCAGAAGCTACTGAAGAGTGAAAATGCGATGCTTTCTAGAAGCGCTTGGGCACAACTGCGTCCTTTTTTTCAATCCCCGAGTGTGTTCGTATGGTTTTGCATGATGACATTGCACCATATTGAAGGTGAAAACTCCGTGGTGGTAGGACCGTTGGGTTTGATGTTGATAGATGGGGGAGAGGTCAGGTGGGGATGGGCCACAACTCAGGACATTTGACTTTGCAGGTCATGGCATAACTGGAAATTGTTGTTCACCCGAAAACCATCATATTTGGCGGGCAAAATACCGGCCCGGTCCTTCCCATGACTGCAGTAGTCCCCATGTTCCTTGGCTGTAGACATGCCAGGAGCAGAAATGAATCTTGAAAAAAAAAATTCTTGCATGAACAGGATGGATCATCCAAACTGTCGTTTGGTTTGGGCGTTTGGTCCAATTTTCATGGATGCCATTTGCAGGACGTCCAGTGCAGGTCAGCAATGGCCCAGGCAGCGACCCTTGCCCAGTGCCTGGGCTGGGGAATTGTTGGAATTCGGCTTCAAAACTCCCGCATGGAGGGTTTCTTCAGATTTGGCTCTTGAAGTGTGAACTGTGACTTTTGGGCGGGCAGCCACCAACACCCTGTGATACTTGATAGTGAAGATTCATGCATTAGGGAACTTCGAACCCTCGAAAAGTGAGAAAGAAGGTTGATGGTACCTCTTGCTGGGCCGCCGGGACATGCAAAGCATGTGGCAGCAAGAGCCAACGACCCAATATTATATCTATCAGTTGGCTATGCATATGGAGATACAGTCCATTTTAGGTTGACCACTTTTGACTCTGTAAGAGTAGGCTTGAAGTGCATTCAGTTCTCATTCTCAGGTGATGAGGTTTGATGTTGGCAAGATGTTGGCCATTAGCTTGCAGCTTTATGATTGCTTCCCACTCAGAACCGGAAAAAAAAGCTGCAACGCCATGCAACACCAATGCGGGGCCGAGGCCAAAACTGATGAGCTTCCAACGTTGCTGACCAATACCAGCTTGACTAGATGCATGGGGCACCTTGACCTTCAATGAAAGTCAGGAAGTTGAATGATTGAATGATTTGAGATGATTTGAAGGTGCATGCATGTGTGAACGTATATGAGTACACTGATTCATACATACATTATATATCATACATTCACATGTAGATCACGCAAATATAGATATTTTATGATATTTTTGTATTTACTTAATGGCAGACGCCAAAAAGAAAAAAATATGTGCCACTATTTTGGTAGGATTTCACTCCCTGTATTTTGGGTGTGGCTATATCATGCTATATTTAGCTGTGTATTGGGCCCTCCAAGCAGCTCGAGCATGACCTCACCATGCCACTTGCCAAGGAGCCCGATGAACAAGCCGGCCGCGTCATTTAAAGAGTGAGGGGGAATATGTTCAAAGATGCAGCGTTGTACAGACACCTGGGCTTGGCTAAGAATGATTGACCCCGTCAAAGTGGAAAAAAATAGCGTGGTTTGCATACTGTTACAGTGGATGATCAGTCGATCAGTTCGTCAGCCGATTCGTACCCCAGTAGCCAGACCCACTTGGCCACAATAGTTGGCCATATGATCCCACCTCTCTCACAGTGGTTTACTGTAAGCTTGGGCCCAACTGTGACTTTCCAGCCTGGGCCTGGGTTGCATTTTCCATGTGGCCTGGTTTAAAACTCTGGAATTCATGTTGCGGAAGATGCATCGGAGTGGCATCCGAGGAGTAGCAGTTGCCAGGCTGTTCCGAAACACATGTGAGGAAAGAAGGAAATGTAGGAAGAAACGCGTTCAAGGCAGCTGCATTCTCATCACTTCATATTCCTTCACGTTACCTTCATTGCGTGGTAGTTGTTTGCCTCCAAAAGGTGTCTCAAGAAATGCTTTTCCGCCTGCTGCGCTCTGTGCTTAGCAGCAGAGATTTCTTTTTTTGTTGCTTCCAACAGCGAAGCATGGCTGGAGCATGGAGTAGCTGAGCGGGCTTGAGACGAGATGCAAAGGATTAGCGTTTTTGGATACAAATGGATTGAGGATAGATGATGATGTCATGAAGCCATTTGCTAGACCATGCTCCTGCACTGAGTGCCACGATGTGGGACATTATCCTGGGCAAGCTGGCTTGAACGTCAATAGCTTGCCTTGTCTGAACCCAACTTTGCAGCAAAAACCAAGCCGTGCAGCTGACCTGCTGGGAGGGTTCTTCAAAGTGAGCTGCTGTCACAGACCACCGCACTGCGCAGTATGAGGCAATTGGGGGCAAACCCCTGAACATGAGTTGATGCTTGATGATGCGTGCCAGGATGCTGAAATGTCAAGGAAATGCAATCCCACTCACTTCCAATCACCAAAATGTTCGGTTAAAGTCGTTGAGCTCCCACAAGGTTCGAACTCATCATGATTAGATGAAAGTAGTGGGTTATATAAATGAGCATGATACGAAGCCACGACAGCAAGATTACAAAACATGTGGCCACAGATTTTGCAATGCCGGTGCTCGCAATGCAAACCCCATAGCAGGTGCATCAATGCTGGGGGGAACAGGCATCTCCTACATAGTTGTTGCCAAGACTAGAAGGTTTAGGATTGGTCGGGCCAAAACATGGTGGTTTAGCCATGTGGCTTGATATTATGATTTCTCAGTGCTTGAGTCCTAAGTTTTAGTGGGTACTGTATATAGGATGCATTTGAAAGGTGCAATTGTTTGCGCAACCCGTGCAATCCCTTTGTTAGCGATTGAGCGACATATTTGCGGTCTCTATATCTTGGTTCACCACTTAGGGACTTTTGCCCGTTTTGCATCTATGATGCGTGCAGCAATGTGGGAATGGCTTATGGTTCAGATTTCAGATCCTTGGACCTCCAAAGCAATGATATGCCCATGTTTAGTTTGTTCATGCTGGTTGCATATAGTGAGCTGCCTCACCCTTCCTGACTCTTCTAGCAGCGTCCCATCCCCACGGGGTATCACATGAAGGTGCGTTACAGATGACATTCCGTGCTTTTTGGAAAACTCAAACAAGAGTTCCGAAAGATTCGCGCGAGCTACTGAGACGGGCACATCACATCAGAGAACAGAATCCATCATTGGGAGGCTCAAATAATTATAGCAGCATTTGATTGGGGCAAAGCACGTTCCACTTTTTCATACATTTTCTCACAAAAAAATGACTCCTAGTAAATAGGTCACATCCTTGAGAATCTGCGAAAGCTTTGCCAAAGCTCACAATGCCCACATCACATGGCTTGGATCCATCCGAGAGATGGACTGGAAAGTACTCAAGATGGACATCGGTTCGTTTCGACGCCATGGAGTCGAAAGTATGCTGTCTCCAAATTCTCTGGAGTTTATTCCTGGTGTTTTCCACAGTACAATTTATGACATTTATGTACCCTTCTTATCATGCCCAACCTCCACTTGACAATCAGAGACAGGTGGAGACCCCATCAAAAGGCGTCCAAACTGCAACTGAGACGCCAGATGCCGTTGAGCATTTCGATTCGAGTACGAGTCATCCACGGATTCCGGTTGCGCCGGTTGCGACCAAGTTGAAGAAGTTGGGATTGGCCACTGAGCCAATGTGCTTCGGCAAATCCAAAGCCATGAGCCCGGCGCAGTTCTGGGACCAGGCAGGTAGCGTGGGCAACTCCTATCCTCCTGCGGTCCGACCATATGTCCGTCTCCTGGCATTGTCCTTGACAGGAGTGCTCACCCCAGCTGAAAGCCGGTGTGGCACCACAAGCACCGCGGGCTGCCAGTGCAAAAATCGGATGCCTTTGGATCCACTGCAAAGGTGGTGTGGAAAGGACTGGCCGCCACATGGCTATACCATGGTGGGATTGGTGCGATTAAGAAACGTGGCCGATATCCTGTGGCAGGTGATCGCCAATGCTATTCCAGGTGATTTTGCTGAGTTGGGAGTTTGGAGAGGCGGTACCTGCATCTTTGCAAAATCCATCTTGGATGTGATGGGAGAGAATCGTTTAGTCCATGTCTTTGATGCATTTGGGACCATCCCTGACTACAGCAGTTCGGCTGAGTTTCTTGCTGTGCCCATTGAGACTGTCATGAACGGCTTCCACATGTACGATGCATATGCGTCAAACATGTCCAATGTCTTTTTTTACAAGGGCCTGTTCAAAGACACACTGCCAGGGTACTATGCCAAGCACAAGGATTCCAACATGAAGCTGGCTGTTCTGCGTGTGGATGGCAACTTTCACGACTCCTACCAGGATGCTCTCTACTACTTGTATGGCTTTGTTCCGGTGGGTGGCTTTGTCATTTTTGATGATGTCTTCTCCCACAAAGGAGCGATGCAAGCATGGAAAGAATTCAAGGAGGATCATGGCCTCCCAGAGGAGTTGACAAGAATCGATATACATTCAGGCTATTTCCGAAAGACTCGTAGTGTCTCTGTGGACTTCACCAAGATGCGGCCCTCACATGTGTAACATGCACAACGCTTTCGCAAGGTGTGAAACATATTTGTCCGATACTCATCGGACGCTGGGTGTTAGTCTTGGAACTTGGTCAGACCCAAAGAACATGAAGTTGGTAATCTGTCACATCCCGGAACCGAAACGAGGTCTTGAGATTGCAGTGAGTGTGTGTGTGTGTGTGCACTTGCGCGGGGCCAAAGCTTCCCTACATCATTTCTCACTATTCTGGGCGCGAAAAATGCCTTGCCAACCGCGCAGATTGACTAGCGCAGAACCTTAGTTTTTCAAGGTCAACGACTGTTGCCCTAAGATGCCCTGAGTCCCGTTGATGGTGCGATGTACCCATTCCTGCGCTGATTTCTGCCGTGCACAGGGGCGAGCACTTCTGCCTCGCCATTTGAGAGGCAGGATATCCGTGATGGTTGCTGTAGCAGGCTTCTCACGGGGTGTTGTTGGAGCTGTCGGGGGTTGCTGTAGATCTCTAAGATGTGTCATTCTTCTCTTGGCTTGTGTGTGTATACATGCCGTATTTGGGATATCTGGCAGTGGTGTGTAGATCCTGCAGGAGAGATTTGCCGTGTGCCTTAGCCTATGCCACTGGTCTCTTGTCTCTTTTCAACGGTCTCTTGTCTTGGCTTCCGAGCCAGCAGCCGAGAGAATCAGGCCGACTTGATCTGTAGAAGTGTCTTGTTCGCATTGGCAGCTGTTCACCCCAGTGGCCCCGAAAACATCCAAAACCCACAAAAAGTGAAGGTGTTTGCCCCCAAAGCTATGGGTTAGAAAGATATGTCAAAGCCTATATAAATTACTTTACAGTGTGCATCTCACGATCTTAAGTCTCCGGAAAATGTTATATAATATAAGTTAACTTACAAATTATAAATCATTGATTCTGGCTACATATCTATTCTTGCGATGTCCAAGGTGCCGGCCCCCGGGCCCTGACCACTGTGACGCCAGGGCTAGGGACGCCAGGGCGTAATGCGCCACGGCTGGTGTTGGGGAGCAACGAAGGTGTGGAGTGGTGGCAGGAAGTGGATCAGCAATGGAGGATGGAGCAGCAAGCTGCAGATCCCTCACTGAAGTCACCTTTCTTCTCCCTGGCAGCGGCTACTTTGATGGAAGTAGTGTTTTTCTGAGACCGATGACCCTGGCGGAAAAGGTTTTTCTCGGGGGAGAGGGGAACATTGAAGTCCAACGCGTCAACTTGGGACGAGTTGTCAAACAGCCAGCCCAGGAGGAAAGCTCAAAGGTCATTGCTGTGGGTGGCGGCGCCGGCCGTTGTGCCAGCATTTTTGGCCCTGATGCATCGCTGCTAGCAACACTGCAAGGGCACACTGGATGGGTACGAGACTTGCTGTTTCATGAAGGACAACTTTTCAGTGACCTGGCGGGATCTAGCGACAAGGGAAATTTTGCTTTGGGGGTGGTTCGGTGGCTGACTTGCTTGTAATCCTCAGGAATTCCACCCAGAAGCAGTTGACAATTTGGATGTTTCTTGGCAGCTTGGGAGCAGTGAGGTATAGGCTGCAACTTCATCAAGGTTTGGCGGCCGCAAGAGGAGGGAGACACAGCAGCACGGTGGAGAAGTTGCGCCCACGTGGGAGATTTGGAGGTCGGGGTATGCATTGCACAGAAAGCAAGATCATATGTTCATTTTGGACTGCTTATTTATTTGCAAATCCAACACCTTCAAGGCAGATGCAGAATGATCATAAATATCCACAATAGACAAACAAATATCATCAACTGTCATCAAGCATCATGAAACATCATGAAACATCATGAAATATTGTGAAACAATAATCAACTGAATTAACTTAATCAACTGAATCAACTGAATCAACTGTGAAGTTGCCTCAATTTCGGTTTTAGAGATCAGCCACTTTTTCTGTCAAGGCCAACGGTGACCTTTTGGCCTTGGCTGCTTCTCAGCGTGATAAGCCAGTGCTTGATCATGGAATCCAAGGGGTTTGGGATCCCCAGTGGTACTGATATATCATTAATATATATCATGGTACTCATAGATGGGGGATCTCACGATATTCCGTGTTTCAACATGTACCTCCTTGTGCTGGTCCGCATTGTTTGTTTTATTGGTAGCCAACTTCGGCTACTTGTAGAATCGGACCAGCAGGAATTTTGAGGAAATGTAGCGGAACCATGTGACAGCTCTTGGCGGGTTGGTGATATACTGCAATGTGGTGAAGTCTTCCATCCGCCATCCTGGATGATATGAATGAAGCTGAGTCATTGTGTGGATGGTCCCCTCACTTGCCAAGCAGTTCAGGATTTTTATACTTCAAACCTGGCCTTCAAAGCCTAGAAACTTGGAAGAATGTTCAGAAGCATGTGCGATGCCTCCAGGTTTGCGGTGGATTTCTCTTCGCCGTTGGTGCCTCCAAGTATCGACATCGCTGGAAGCTGCCCAAAACGCTTGGAAGGCCGAAGGATTGGATCGCAGAAGCGCCCCTGAGCAGCAGCCCTTCAGTTGGGAATTCTTGCCAATTGCCATTCTGCAACAGATGTGGTGCCATGCAAACGGAATCAAATTCACCAACTTGAAGATGATTTGCTGGTGGAAAATGGATGAAAATGGACGATGTTCAGTGTTCCCTTCCATTGGTTGTTTCAAGTAGGCTTCGAATGATCATCGGTTTGGTCATTGACGTGCAAACGTGTTGAAATGATTGACCATCATTGTACCCTCGACCCGCTGTGCCTGCTGGACAATCCACTAGACTATCCATATCTATCCACCACCTCCAGTACCCAAACATGAAGAATCCTTATTTTCTGTATATATCTTTAATAGGAAAACTAGCTTCTATCAATGCGGGATGTGTTGCGTTCAGATGGAAATCACCTTCCATTACGTGGCTTTGTCTGAAAATGGGGCAATATATTTACCGTATACCCCATGTTCAATCCAAATTGTTGTATGTTTCCCCATTGTACCTCATTTACATCCCATTGCCCATTCATTCCCACCGTATCCCAATTGCTTCCCATGAATCTCCCATGAATATCCCCACTATTAGATACCCTAGGGATCCCTAACCTAACATTGCAAGATAGATGTAGAAAAACCATGAAAAACCACCATGTGTAGATCATTTTCCCAGGGAAACCATTGGACCATGGGTTTTCCTAAGGCGAGCGTCCCTCCTCCCGGAGCCGAGTCGACACTTGGGTCGCGTGACATGCCTCAGCTGCTGGAGGGACAGGCGCCTGCCATGGAGGACGTGGGGGGGTTAAAATGATGATTAGAAGAAACAAAACATCATGGGAATTCGAATAGATTTTAATCCGAGAATGTATATAGATGTAATTTTCGCATATTTGATATCCATGTTTTGTAGCGATGTTTCCTTTGCGCCTGAGAACCTTGCACGCTTCTCCTGGTTGAAGTGCTCCGCAGAAGCCATTCTTCCGAGCTAAGTCAGCGAAGCAGTCCCCTCTGAAGACTACCTTTGCCGCGACAAGGGCCACCACCGTTGTAAAGTGATTCTGAAATCATATGGAAACTTCCAGTGTCGCATGCGTCCAGGTTAGTGTCCTGCGGCCATGATGGTGAAGTCACTTTGGACAGCTTCGGTTCCCTGAAACTCTGCTGCAGATGTGCCATGAAGAGTGAAGATAATGGGACTGCAGGAAAACTAGCATGATTGTAAATGATTGTGCCAGTTTCATGCGAATTGTCAACTCACCCATTTCTGTATATTTCAGAGTTTCTCCTGGTCTGGACTCCAACAGATGGATATGTCGGATATGTGTCGAAGTTTGCACTATGTCGCCAATTACGGCGGTATGGTCCTGTTGGTGCTGCTGAATCTTGTCGTACATGCAAGCCTGCTGCGGCTGCATGCCCATGGATATATTATAAGTTGATTCCAAAAGACAATGCCACGCGGTCACATCCAGCAACGGGAAGAAGTAGCACTTGTTCGGATAAATGGCAGGGGCATGTGTTGAGTCCTGTATAAGACTGAGTATAATATACATACATATATATATATATGCAAGTAATTTGCACGTGTTTATGTTAGATGTTTCATCGTGTTTCCCTTTTTTTCCATTTGAGACCCGGACTCACAGTACAAATTTGCATAGCTTGTCAAGGAAGCAGGTGAGCTTGGGCGGCAGCCGACTGCTGTCTCTGGCAATCGTTGACAAAGAGCACATTGCCATCGGTTCTGAGGCCGACGCTGGGAGGGATTCGATGCAATGATATGTTTTTTTTCCAGGGGACTCTCCGAAAAAGTTTCAAGAATGAAGTTGAGTCAGAGACTATGAGGGGACCACTTGCGGTGATGAAGACACAATTTGTAGCAAATCATTTTGATATAGTTTAATACAGCATAGGGTGGGTACTGACAGCGCTGATCAAATGCAGAGATAAAGAGAGAGAGAGAGAGAGACAATGAGAGAGAGAGAGAGAGCGAGAAAGGGAGAGAGAGAGGGAGAGAGAGAGAGAAGAGAGAGAGAGAGATAATAGAGAGTGTCTTCATTTGCCTGTTCAAAAATAGGATGCCCATTTTTCGGAAGGTAACAAAGCCAATCGCATCCAATTTCTGGGTAGTCCACATTGTTTGGTAGACTGAAACACGATATCTAAATCTCATGTACGGCGCAATCCTCCAAGTTACAAAATAGAATGCCCATCATGCGAACACGACCAATCTCTGTACGATGGCTGTTTTCCCGTTCAGCCAATCAACTGATGGTGGATCCTCCAAGTTAGAACTTACCCTGTCCAACATGGCGCAATGGAAAATCGATGAAAATCGCTCATTTGAAGATGCTTCAATGATGTCTTTTCTATTTCAATCCCAGGTTATGATCCCCCCTCCCATGTTAGATTAGAAGTGGCTACCAGCCAGGATGGAAGCATCCATTTGCTGAATGCCGAGCTGCAGACGCTGGAGAGCCTTCAGCCATTTGGGCCATGTCCCATCAATGGCATCGCAGCTTTGCCCGGAGACCCTTGGTATATCTTGATATCCTGGTGCAATGGAAATTGACGAGCTGCCCTCCCACGCCACAAAGAAGGGTACCACTATGGCACTACATGGAGGGCGGAACTCCCATAGAATCATAGTGAACCGGCCATGATCATTCATGCTCAGGCTTTTCCAGACCCTTTGATCAGTTTGATTCAGTTTTGGGATAGTAAACATGCTGGGCATCATGATTTCAGTTTGAAGGCATCTTCCAACACCACACCACTCCCATGTTTCATCACATTTCATGACGTAGGCAGATGTATGCCGTGGGCCATGACACAACTGTTGACATCTCAGGGACGCTTTGCGGCGGTCTCAACGGAGCTGCCAGGATTCCACCTGGGATCATTCGCTCGAGTCAAAAGGAACGGAGTGGTACTTCGCTTGGGAATCTTTCCGTCCAGGTTTTGGAAACACGGTAGTCCCCATCGTGCTTTGGAAATATTTGGATTGATTTTCCACGCTGGAGTAGGTTTAGCAATAGGCTGCTGGGGAATGCCATGAACAAAGATGAACAAAGCACAACACGTTTTCCTAAGAGTCGGTCATCGTACTGCGAAGACCGAAGCCGCTCGCTGTTCCAAATCTGAAAGCAGTTCGAATCAGCAGTCAATTTGACTTGCGTTGTTATTTGCGCGTAGTTCTATTTAAACCTTGTTGAATTTGCTCGATCAAATACTTGTCCTTTCAGGTCTTGTCGTGCTTCCATGAGATTTGTGAGAAGCCTTAAGCGGCAACTCTTCACTTGGACAAAATGCTACCGGAAATACCTACCTGAAAATTAGCTAAGAGCAGGCCATGGTCATGGCGCCATCTTGCGCTGCAATACGATGAAGATGCCTTGCACCTCTGGTCTACCTGCTCTGAAGAAGCATGAGGTGCAAGGGCCGACAGTCGGTTCAACAGCAGAAGGGTTGGGAATTGATGGTTCTTACTTCATCAAATGGAACTTCCCATCACAAAGGGGGGAATGCACCATGAGAAATTAGGAGCTTCTGGAACACAGTAAAGTTTCCAAGCTAAAAGAGTGGAAAAGGAGAAACCCCCTCCAGTAAAAAATATAAGTTCTGGTAAGAAATGGAGAAACATGGAAAGCTTTGTGAAGCTCCCAAGCAGAAATGGGGAACTTTGTGTGATTCAACAAACGTGTAGACAGGTATCAAAAGCTTTTCCAGTCCAGCATTTGCATCCAATCCATGTGACACACCCTTGCTCCAGTCATGCCACTACTCTTAGCTGCAGGGGCGCCCTTTGCCTTGTCGTGGCCCTGGCAGTTGCAGCCGAAGTGTCATGGAACGCACAAGTGCCGGCCAACGAAGCCACTGGACCTTGGCGGTTTAAGGAGCACCAAGCAGAGCATTGAGGGACATGCAGTGACATTGTATGGGAAACTAAACCAAAACAATATCTGAAACGATTTGACTGGAGCAATTGCAAAGTGTCTCACGTCTCCATACAACCATTATGCTGCTGTAAATTCATCCGCCCGGCCCAAAGCCACCAGAATTCCAGCTGCAGGAGCGGGATCCCTTTGTTGAAGGTGCCCATCTCAGTGTGGTAAGTCGTCGACCCTAGGGTCCCCCCTGCCATGAGCAGCTGACCAGCTAGCCGTATGGCAGGCTGGAGAAGAGATCCACGGGATGAACGGGTGGCAGCACTGCGTGAACAGCTGATGCACAGCAATTGTATGGATGACCTGGTGACCTTCTCAGCCATGGATCCGGAAGCTTGGGATATGATGGGGGTAGGAAGATGTAAGAAGGGAACGAAGGGAGAGGAAAAGTGACAACTTAGGAAAGGACAGTTCAAAGGATGTGCTTTTGCATGCACATTCAATTTCATTCAATGACTTGAGCATGGAACTCGAAGATTGAGATTGCATGCACAGTGCAGAAAGAAAGTCGGCACTCCTTTGCAAAGGTCTACAGCTCTGTATGCTTGGAATGCCCCTGGATGCAACAAGTTTAGGTAAGTTATGAGAACACCTTGGCTTGGGAGCCTTGTCGGCCTTATCATGGCAGGACTTCAACGTCACCGTGGCTGCATCCTTCTTCGACAAACATGGCTTCCTTGTGTTGGAAGACGCCTTATCGGAGCCACTGCTGCAGAACCTCAGGAATGCCTCCGGCCATATCATGGAGAGAATCTTTGAAAAAGACCCTGAAGGAAGTTTCGGCGGAGGCGCTGGTAAACTCCCGCATCGCTATAGTTTGGGGGATACTTGGCTGTTAAGACTCCTGCGGCATTTTGTGTTCACCACAAAACGCTGGGTCTTACTTAGTCTTTGCGTGCTGTGAGCAAGAATTGATGGATTTGCTTCCATCCTTTCTGTCAGGATGCTTCAGCTACGAAATCCAATTTTCATTTGGAAGCCTATTCTGCCTTGGTGGATTTACCAAGCACCACACCACTTCTTCAGACGATCTTCGGTTCCAATGACTATTTCGCCGCTGGATGCGGCGGTGATGTGGTCCTGGCTGGGGCCATAGCCACTTGACAACAATATATCCTTGGGATGTAGAAATGCGTGTATACATATATATATATATATAATATATATAATCATATAGACTGCAACTATACATATATGTATATATATATATATAGTTGCAGCATGTTGCAGCATGTATATGATAATATATGATAATATATGATATATGTGTGCATGTGTAAGTTACTGTACATAAGGATAAACGCCATTGTTTCCTATCATATTCCCTTCAACCAGCCCAATTTCAACCAAGCTTTCTCACAGGATGAATCAGGGGCAGCTAAGGAATATCAGTCCTTGCATCCAGACGCGATCTGGGGCATCCTGGATGGCCATGTGGCGGATCAAAAGCTTCCACCTGCTGTGACGGTGCCTTGGGGAAAGGTGAGGTCGGCCTGGGAAACTTACTACGAAGATCTTTGTCGGATATTTGAGGTCTATTTCTACATGGGTTACAGTCTTTCTGATGTTATTTTTCTTTGAATATTCGGCTTCAGGGTGAATCCAGGGTGAATCCAGGATGAATCCAGGGTGAATCGGTCCCTGGCCAACTTTGACTATAGAGCTTGATCCATCCTGGGCTTTCCCAGTGGGATCTAGACCTCCGCAGGGTTTCCAGCAGGGTCTGAAGCAAAGGCAGGCAGAGGGTCAATCTGGGAAAACAGGGGCAAGGTTTCGATCAATACTATTCTGAGATCGTCTTGGGTTCCTGTCATATTCTCGCTATCTCTGTCGTCGTTGTATAGCCTGATGAAGCTGCATGAAGCTGCCCGAACATTGACTCAGATGTACTCAGATCAACTTCGTGCTGGAAAACCTGACTGCCATCAACGGAGCCATGCGTTTGGTGCCTGGCTCACATCGGTTGAAGCAAAATCCACCGAACCTGCTGCAGGATTGGAATTGAATGGGTGGGCCTCTTTGAAAGCCGTGAGGGAGTTCTGAATCGCATGGTTTCCATTGGTTTCCTCAGCGTTGAAATTTAAATTTGACAGAAAGCAGTTGGGCCATGTTGGGCCTATGAGATTCACCGCAGCTGCTCAGGAGCCCGATTGGATGCACTTCAACACCTTATGTCCGATCCCTGCAGGACTGACGGCAAGCGCTGTCGCTCTTTCGGGTCAGTTTTATCTCAAGACTCAAGTAGACTCAAGTCATGACGTACAGTACCCAAAGAAACAAGAAACACTGCACATTTCGGGTTTGATTGGAAGTTGCTGCAAATTCAGGGGAGACCAATGGAAATGCAAATTCAGGGAGGCAGTCTCTGTTGACTACGTGCCCTACAATGCAGGGAAGTAGTGTCGCTTCCCATGAGCCATTGATAGGAGCTTGTGCATTTTTCCATAGATCATTTGGCTCGTGCGCAGTGGAATCAATCGCCCCTTCTTTTGCCCAGGAGCCGCCATTTTCAGGGACAATCGATGCTGGCACGGTGGCACACCAAACCTCTCGGACAAGATGCGAGTCCTGCCAAACATGGAATACTTCCCGCCCACAGCCATGCCATCTTTGGGTTGGTTGGACAGGTATACGATGCCCTGGGACATTTTTCTCGGCCTTTCGCCTTTTGGACAACACATCTCCAGAGCAGTGGTGGCACCGCCGTGGGAAGAAATTCCTGGGGTGGGCACTTACACACCGGCGGCGATTCTTGATATCATGCCTTTCCTTCGATGAGTCAGCTCGGAAATCCTCGCAGTACCTGACCCATGGAGGTCCATCGTTCAGTCCTTTGACATATCAATCGGTCACCATGACAGAAACCTGAGCGCAAGACATTCATCCTGGGAGCCTCGTCCAAGACCCTGCAGCGATGACCAGGCAGCCATGCGATCAGCGCGAGCAGAACAAGCAGACTTTGGTGCCTTTTGTAGAGGATTGCGAATTTTGGCCATGGGGCTTGAATGATCATGCACTGGTACCTTCCCCAGTGACACCGAAAGCGTCCCAAGGCCATGAAAACAATGATGGTTACTTCCTTATATCGAGGTTTCTGTTGCAAATTGGAAGCCGCCATTTTATGGAGATCCAATCCCGCTCAGCGTTTCCAAAGGGGATGTTGAATAGACGCCGCACAGATAGATGAGCAGCGCCGGAGAGAGAATAAGGTGACCAGCGCTTGCAGTGCTTCCTTGTGCCATTTGCACCACATATGTCAGACATTTCAACCAGGTGCTCCATGTATATTTATTGAACGAGGAGTTTCAAACCAAGCCGGGTGGCTCTTTCATGGACTTTCAAAGCCAAGATTCATGAAATGAAGGAAGTAGTCGACAAGCCCGTACCATCAGTAGCGCAAGTGGGCTGCAGTAGCATGAATCAGTCTGACGATAAGGAAAACTTGACAACTGTCATGAATGGAACTGGTTTACATGACCAAGTGACCTGGCAGAAAAAAAGCGAACCACAGACTTAACAATTGCTGGACTTGTCAGCCACAGACACGGACAGCTGCAAATTGTGTGGAGCGCCTGAGCCATGCGCTGAAACTGGACTGTGCTGGCCACTCGGCGCAGAAATATGCACGTCTTTGTCCCTGGAAGCTTGCCGGGATGCCATGGTAAACTGAGGCTGGTGGTGTCTCCAATGTCAAAGGCCTGAAGCAACCTGAACTTGCTGAGCCAACTGTGCGAAGAGAGAATGCTCAGAAATTCAGACACTTCAAGAGCGCCGTAGGAAAGCATAAACATGAAACGAAAGCGGTATGTTGTTTCCCAGGCTTGGGCCACAGCAAATTGCAATAGGAGTAATGGCAGTAATGGATTCCACTATGAGGGGCTTGGCTGACGCTGGAGAGAGAGTCCAGTGATTCCAGAAGCACACTCACTGGATCATGGAAGATGGAACGTTAAGGAACGTTTTATATTTCATTAATTTTCATTATGTTTCTGTATTTTTTCTAACAGATGTAGCGCTGCCAGGGGGCATTTCCTGGCGGTTATTCAGAGGGACACCGGCTATGTGTGTTTGCGGCTTGGAATGGCTTCATTCATGGCACGCAGAGAAGCTGTTCATGTAGGGCAACCATGCCCTTCTGCAGACCTAGGTCCGCTACTCATGGAAAGCCTGGGGCTCGGAGCAGTCTCAACACACACATGTAAGGTTGAACTGGTAAGTCGCTTCGGCCATGGGAGTTTGCTCTCATGCAATCCAATATTGTTGCATTTGACGCTGGGAAAGGGAATGACAAGATTCTGAGGTCAGCAACATTGTGGGAACAAAAATTGCTCTCCCATGGGTGATGGTTTCCATGTTCATTGCTGAGGGGATTGAAGAAGACCACCTTGCAAGGAGCCTTCCAAGAGTATGGCGCCAGCCTAAGAGCCACCTGCATGTGCTTGATGAGCTGAGTTAGATGACTCAGTTGTTAAAAGCCCTGGTGGATAAGCCCCCTAGTAGCGTAAACCTTTGCTCCCTTTGAGAGGTGGACATTTGAGAGCATGTACTGAATCTGATGACCATCACTGTCAAATCAGTTCGTCTGACAATTTTGTGACAAAGCTATCGCTCCTCACTCCACTCCTTCTCTTGCAAGGGAGTTTAATTCAATTCAATATTAGCATCCAAATTGGTTCAGCACTTTACGAGCACTGGTGGGACTCTCCAGAAGACACCACACGCACTTGAGGACACATCCTACAAATCGAAACTCCAAAGCCAAACCTGGCTTTCATCGTGCAAATCTCAAAGCTACCCACCACACCGAAGGAAAGGCTATTAGCGAGCGCCCACACACTTGCCAGATGCACCTGTTTCGAGCCTACACCAACGTCCAAGTGAATGTTGCAAGGCCTTCGCAGATAAAACAGATGCACAAGACGCCTTGGAGTGCATACCTCAAGGGTGCAATTGCGCGGATTTCCGCATGCTTTGATTTTGGGAGCCAAAGAGCTCGGGTTGACAGTGTAACAATTTTGCAGCAAAATTCATCAAAATTCGCAGATTTCACAGATATTGGGCAGCTAAGGGCGATGGATGGCAAGACTCTTGATGGACAAACGTTGACCGTCAGCAAAGCTGGGCAGCAACCTTGGAGGGACAACACGCCAAGACAGGGGTTACAGATCGCTACAGTATGCTACGGTGGTTTCCACGGACACGTGGGGCTCCAAGGCCAGGTTGAAGTGTTGTTTTCTCAGCCACGATCTTTGGTACCGAGCGTTGACATACTTAGTAAGGCCAAAACCCACATACCGCCCTCAAGCAGATCCCAATGAGAACTTCAAGAAGGCCATTGGCATAGCGTTTGGCTACATGGGATTATCTTCCCAACGGACTATATTTCGCAGTTGCGGAATGTTGAAACATGTTGAAGCCATTGACCAGGGGAAGATGTTGTTGATCAATCTCTGCCTGCAAAACATGCCACAGTCAGCTGCCAAAATGTGGGATCGAGAATTACTAATGGTTGCAGGAGGCCATGTGTATATTTTCTTGTGTTATTCTTTACGTCGAGAGAGCTGATAGTTTTGTATATCAATATCACAAGGATTCATAGGGTATGATAGGGAACGTATATTATATGTACATGTGTGTGTGTGATCAATATGTGCATACACTGAATGTAACTGATGAATCACTCAAACATATTTATATAAACGTATAAACGTTCTTCACTTAACTTAGGTTGTCAGAGGTGCGTAGTTGTTTATCCCGAGAACCTGTCCAGTGGTCCAGGTGCTTATGACCACGCAAACAGAGCGCGAGAACGCACGCTACAGGAAGGATGTTGAGAAGGCCCTCCATGGGTCCTTGGGGTCGACAGGTACTTTGATGGTACTTGGAAGGTTTTCACCAAAAAAGGGGCATGTGACAATTAAAGACATATTCCAATGGGTTCATTCTGGAGAGAGAGAGAGAAATGGGTCCATTAGATTGAGATTGCAACCAAAAACAAATGTATACCGTTTGTATACCGCAATTGTGGTTCCAAGTATGTGACAATTAGGTAGATCTCCAGTTGTCAGATTTGGGTAGATCCACCGTTTATAGATTTATGGGAAGTGCGTTTTTCCTTGGTTGGAATTACATAGCGCTGAAGTATGCTAAAGTTGTAAAGTTGGGGGTCCAACCCCAGTAAAAGACTGGGTCTTTGTGAATCCATGGTTGGCGTGACCATCAGTGATTGAAGTATAGCCATTTTGCCAGGAGATACCTGGGGTTTCAATTGCAAATATTCCGATTTGTCAACAAAGTATGCTCGAACAACAGCCAACCAAATATATTGCGATGAAATGATTAATTTAGTTGGGAATACATGAGGCGTCAACCAAGCCTTCGATTTCACCCACTGCAAACATCTACAAACCTGGTGGGATGACCAAGACATGATGCTTTGTCCAGGGTCCCATTCTGTCGGGTTCTTGAGGGTGTATCCTTCTGGCTGTGCAAAGGCGGCTGAAAAACTGAAGCCGAGGAGTAGGCCGCAGCTTCCGCTCGCCTTCAGTTCAGACGAATGCATCAACGCTCGCAAAACCAAACAGGCAAGGAAACCAAAGAGGTTGCGGCAAGGATTTTCCCCTGATTGACGAGCCAAGCCAGAATGCCATTTCAAGTGCAGTATTTGTTCAGAGATTATCCGTCAAAGCAAGATTCGCACTGGACAAGATTTAGTCAGCAGGAGTCGAAGCACACGCCGGCGCTGGAGCCTTTATAGGGATCACTGAAGAGGAGACAGGAGGCAGTCATGCTTGATCTACTGCTCGATATGCTTGAAAAACAGGTTGGGAAATGGATCCAAGTTGATGGGAGTTGGGCAGTGGCCAACATCAGTTTAAACATGTTGAAACCTACTTTCAAACATGTTCTTCCTTTTCCACTTTGGCATCTATTTCCATTTTTCTTGCTTCTCTCAGAATCTGGCATGCATGCTGTGCATGTCACATATAACCATATATTTATGATATATTATATACTGTATACTGGATGCAATTTCCTCCTGTAAGTTTGCCGATATATCATTTATTATATCATATTGTATCTACAGTAAAGCCGACAGCAGCTGACGTTTGAAAAAGGTCACCACTGAGGCGTCCGGAGCCGCAGCCAACGCAGCCAACGCAGCCGACGCAGCCGCACTCCCAAGAAGCGCCGGAGCCAGGGTTGCCCAGAGGTGATGTCCCAAAGATGGTTATGGCATGTCATGGCTGGGATGGATGATGATGGATGATTTTGGCTGGGAGTCTTCATGGAATTACTGCCAGTTGGTTGGATGATTTTGGTTGCTGAATGTGGAGATCTTGCCAAAAACCAACCCGTAGACCGTAGACCCCTGACATTGGCCAGAGCATTTTAAACCACCAGCAACCCTCCAAGTTTGGGGGTTGACTCATGGCATCTCCCCAGCAGGTCGAAGCCCCCGGCGAAAAGAGCGGAGTCAGGGCACTTCAGATGCTGACAGCCATGGGAACACCAAGCCCAAATTCGGGCAGGGAATGGATTGTATTCTTACCCCCTAGCCGCTGAGGTTGTCAAAATCATTGTTCAGAGTTCATCGTTTTTGTGGTTCATGAAGAGTAGAGTGAAGGATGGTGAGATAACGAGGCGTCCTGAAGCAATTGTGACAAAAAGTCCCGCATTGTGTGCCACTTTGACCCACTTTGTTCATTTCATAAATGGTTGTGTCCAGTCAAACTTGACTCCCAAGCAAATCATCCAAAATCGTCAAAAATCCACCAAAATCCACCAAAATGGTTCTTTCGGGGGAGAGATCAATATAATCCATCCTTGAGCACCTTCGAGCTGAGGTCGCAGCCGCAGCGCGGCCAAGCGAAGGAAGAGTAGTCCCTCAGCTGAAGCTGGGGATGACGTTAGAAAACGTTGAAAAGATGTTGAAAAGTATGTTGCTATTTCAGCAGGGGAGTTTGCTATAGGGCCTCCCGGCTCGTTCTGTGATTCAGATGGGTGAGTCATGGTATGCCACAATAGTTCATGAGCCAACGTGTTGAGATGGCATCGGTTCAGTGATGGAAAACTGCTTTCTACAGCCCACCTAGCGGGGTTCCATGTTGACTCTTGGACGGGGAATGAGTCGAATGAGTGCAGTGTAGCTTAAGTATGCTTAAACTGCCTGAAGTGATCAGATTTCCAATGACCTGCCCTTGGCAGAAGGGACGTTGCACTCTTCGCTCAAACAAGACCCACACTGCCACGACTTGAAAGAGTTCCAGAACACTTATTTTGTGGGTAGAGTGGTTTTCAACTTCTGGTACGTTTTAGGCGATAAGCCTTTCATATTTTTCCACCGTTCCACCCCTTCATTTGACCCCTCCAGAGTCGGGGCTGTGAGGTAGAAGTAGAAGCTGAGACTGACATGGCAGATTTGCGAGAATATGGACGTGGAAAAAGATGGAAAGAAGGTGGAAGGGCAATTCCTTGAATTGTTGTGAATTTGTTGGCGGTTGGCACCCAGCCAGCGCACTCATGATTTTTCTGGTGGAATGAATGCTGTCAGTTATTGTCAGTTCGTTTTGCAGAATCTATTGGCCTGCTCTCGGGACGCTTCATTTCGAGGGCAACCAGCTGGCTCCGCAAAGCAGGGTTGTTGGCGTGGTGGGCAATACATCACACCATGTTTGCGTACTTGACTCAGATGAACCCCTACCAGTTGCCCAGATTGGCCTTTGATTAAGTGGTTAGTAGGAGGTTGGGGAACGGGAGCAGGCATGTGGACAGCATCATGGGAGCAAAGCCAGATTTGTCAGTTGCATCCGCTTTTCTTCAGCCTTTTGATCCTTGATCTTTTAAGTTGAACAACGAAAGCATGAAGAAGCAGCACTCTGCAAATGCATCAAGAAGCAAAATCGATGATTGGAGCATTTAGGTAGGAGATTTGAGACCGATGTTGTTTGATATGTTTTGTGTTTGGAATTACCGGAACAACAGAGAGAGGGATGTATTATCAGATATATCACGTTCTTCGCCACGACGCGCAACGACAGAGCCCATGGGGTCCACAGATCAAGCATTGGAAAAAAAAAAATTATATATATATGGGTATGGGTCAAAATGGGGTACCCCTCTAATTGGATTATTAATACTAAACATAGACTTAAATCTGTGGTCCCCCGTGTCTTTAATTTTGACCCATACCCATATATATAATCTAATGGTTGAGTTGAGCAAGCCACGTCCAAGCAGCTCATATGTTTGAGCATTGTACCTCCAGTCTTGATGGTCAACAAGTCCTTCTATGCGGTTCTACTTGTGGACCCATCAGCTTCCTTGGATGAGATAAAGCTGGCATTCAAGCGCCGAGCTTTGCAAGTTCATCCAGATAAAGGTCAGCCCTGCTCAAACCGCTGTTAGTTGATTGTTGTCGAGGTTCTGCGACCTGCTTTGATAGGAATCATGGCTTAGACCTCATGAAAAGGGATGTCCCCGCAATTCTATGGGATTGTATCTTGCCATACCTTGCCACTATTCATGGACCACTGTTGATCAATTGTGGGAACCCAGCTCGGTTCAGGTGGCAGTAAGGAAGCCTTTCATTTGGTCTACCAAGCCCTGCAGACTTTGACTGATCCAGCAGCACGGAAGGAACATGACAAGAGTTTGGCAGATGATGCGGCTACTTCAATGGCTGATCCAGGGCTTGTCCAAAGTGAGCCAAAGCCCAAGAAGAAGACTGGGGGAAAGGGATCGAAAGGATGCCCGTCTGCCACAGCAATGAAACCAAACACTGCATACACATTCAAGACAACCTCAGGACAGGCTGGAAGGACTAAAAAGACTGCGGGTGGTGAAAGAGGCGCATCCAAATTCCCGCAATCCAAGCAAGGGCAGCTTCTATTGAAAATCCATCGGCTTCTCAAAGGATTGCCACGAGATGTTCGGAAGGATATGATCCAAAAAGAGTTCTCTCAGAAGCAACGCCTGATTCTGGAGAAGTGGATGGCTGACACCTTTTCAGCGAGAGATCGTCCATTTGAAGCTGCTCCAATGCTTTGTGAAGCTCAGGGACCCCCTGAACAGCAAGCAAGGACTGCCGAAAGTTCCTATGCGTTGGCTCTTCCCGGTGGTGGTACGACTTCACGTGCGGATGACTCCAATGCCAGCATCACGACCAGGTGCCCACCACCTGGAGCTTCGAAATCCATGAAATGCATCAAGAACAAGTCACAGCCCAGGCGTCGAGATCCCATCAGGACTTTGTGCGGATGTGTCAGGAAGAATCGTTCGCTTGGACAAGGTGGTAGCTACAGAGCCAGAATCCGATTTGATGCCATTTACATTGAAATGTTTTCTGCAAAATGCGATTTACCAACTGCACTTGAATACTTGCTGATTCTTACATCGGTGAAGCAGAAGATGCTAGATGACACCAATCCATATGCCACATTCGAAAACCGCCTGCAAGAGGCTTTGATATCATCTGCTGCTGAACATGGAAAATGTTTTGATGATTTGGAACTTCGGTTTGGCGTTGTTCAGGGTGCTGGTGTTTTCATAGGCTCGGAGTTGCGAACACCAATACTTCAGAGCATTGGAGAGCTAGGAAAAATTCGTGGCATTTTGGAGCCCTTCCGGAAGTTTGCCAACAAGAATTGGGGCCGCAGGGGGCCATTTCGGTTGTATAGTCCTACATATTTGCAGCATCAATGGACACAATTTCAGGAGGCTGTTGCAGATACCTGGAGAGCTGCGGGTGCTGATAGCAGCAAAATTCTACAAAAAATCCGTGCCCTATATGCTTCAACATTTGGCTTGCGTGACAAACACCTGCGAGCTTGGGAGTGCAAGCGCATGGCCTTGCAAGACAAGAAAAGGCGACACTCATGGGACGCTACAGATCAAAACGAGAAAAATAGAGGACGCATTGGGCTACAGCGGTCCGACCTTCGGCGTGCGAAGCAGCTCCAAGCCTGGGAAAGAAAGAGTATGTCCCTCCAGGACAAAAATAGACATCGTCCCCGAAAGTGGCGTGTGCCTGTCAGGAGGCAACAGTCTCTCGATGCTGTAGTGAAAAAGAATTCATTTGCTTTGAAGAAGGTTCTCGTGAGATGGGAACGGTGGCTGAAAAAGGATGCTCAATGGACTGAGAAACAGCACCGCAAACTGTTGCGTCAGCGCAACAGAGATCGTGAAGAGCAACGTCGGGCACAGGTGCTGGCACAGCGACATGCTAAAAAAGAAGACCGCTTAAGAAGAGAAGCTCGGCGCAAGAGAAGCAGATTTTGCTGAGCAATCTGCATTTGTTTGGCCGATATAGCATTGGATTTCGCATCATTTGGCAAGTTGTTCGATTTGAAGGGAGGCGCGCTGAGTCATGGTGAGAGCCTCCCAATTTATGTAAACCCATGAAGAACAAGGTGGTTTTCGAAGTGCAGAATGGGCTTGATATGGCTTGATGGTAAGAATGAAAAGTTCTTGGAGGAAGGCATGGCGTGCAGTGAATGTGTTGCTCAACCTCGGTACTATCGCATCCATTGCGACCTGTAGATCCATCAAACCTGGCGAAATCAGCATTTGCCTTTGCTATATTTGCTGCATACGAACGGGCCCCTTAGTTGATGCAGGTGTGTCAATGCATGTATATGTGTCAGAGGAGATGGATGTCGCAATAGACAAAGCAAAATGAAATGGAGGATGTCAAAAATATATTTAATAGAAATATGTAAATGAAATTGACTTAGATAGAATTGATTAAACAATAATTTCAAAAACATGATACAATTCGATTGAAATGTCCATCATATATAACTACAAAATTTCATTTTACTTACTTAAAATTAGTCGTTGATTGATTTGGCAAATTTTTTGAACAATAATAAGCAACAATGATATTATTTATTTTTGACTATAATTGTGCTTTTTATAAATGATTTTGTTAATTTAATGATGATTTTAGACTTAAGTTCAATATGAATAGAAATTGAGTTTTTTTATTGCTGATAAAAGAGATTCTAGTGGAATTACGATAAGGAGGAATGAAACGGCTAATTATTTTTTAATTCCGGCAACAGACCCCAAACAGTGTGGGAGTTCGAGGATAATATATGCAAATATTGAGGATGATGATGATGATAATGATGATGATGATGATGATGATGATGATGATGATAAGATGATAAGATGATAATGTTGCTAACGATGATGTTGAGGACAATGAGGTGCAGGACGGTGAGGTTGATGATGATGATGAGGCGAAAGATGATGATGGTGAGGAGGATGAGGATAATAATGGGGAAAATGAAATGGAAGATAATAAGGTGGAGGATAATGATGATGATGATGAAAATGATAATAATATTGCCGAAAATTAGGTGGAAGAGGATGATATTAAGGGGAAGGAAGATAATATTGAGATCCCCGTGGCCATTTCCACCACAGAATGATGGACTTAAGTCCAAAATTTGGTACCATTCTATGGTGACTTAACCATTTTGTAGAAAGCAGTGGGGGATTGGATATGTGTTTTATTTTTATTTTGGGACATGATTATTTTTTGGGCACCAAAACCCACCATTTTGTAAGAGATAAATGTTCATTTTGTAGAGGATTGTCAGGGTATGTTTTGTTGTGTAAAGATAATTTTTACATATTGCTCTATTTTGTCAGTGGAATTAGACTATGCAAGAAAATTGCCAAACACTACCATTTTGTAAGCCCTGGCATTGGCCTTACCATTTTGTGATCATTTGCTTGTGTTACGTAATGTGCCCCATTGCGGTTGCCACGATTTTAGAGCTTGTTTCATTTTTATCTCGGTACATGATTATTTTTTGGGTACCAAAACCCACCATTTTGTAAGAGACAAATGTCCATTTTGTAGAGGATTGTCAGTGTGTAAAGATAGTTTTTACATATTATTCCATCTTGTTGGTGGAAATTGGGGGAATTAGATTATCCAAGAAAAATTACCCAAAAAGCCATTTTGTAAAGCCCTGACATTGGCCTTACCATTTTGTAGAGTCCCGAAAACCATTTTGTAGGCAAAACCATAGGATTCCCTATAAAATGGTACCCCCCAAGTCGACCCAGGGAATGGCCATGGGGATATATTGAGAATAATGATTTTAAGGAAGAAGAAAATAATAAAATTGAGAATGGTAATATTGAAAAGATAATTAAGGAAAAATGAGATAATTATTTTGATAAAAATTTAGAATTTTAGATGAAATATTATAATATATTATAATATATATATTAAATAAAATAAGAGAAAAAAAAATATAATCTTAAATAAAATATTAAATAAAAAAAAATATTTAAAAAATAATTATTTATTCTATTTTATTTATTTTTTATATTTTATGTATTTTTCTATAAATATAAAATAATATAAATTATTAAGAAATTAAATAAATAAAATAAGATAAAAAATCGAAATATTTTCATTAAAATCGGCTATATATAAAATCGAAATTATTTATAATTTATCTATTTTTTTCATTATTAATTAAAGATAAAAAATAAATCTAAATATATATAATATAACCATTTATTTATTAATAAAAAATATATAAAATATATGATATCATATATATATATATTATATTTTGTTTACCATATAAATTATATAAAATAATAATTAAAATCGGCAAAATATAATTTTTAAATTATTTTATTCATTATATAAATAAAAAAAATAAAATTTCAAACCATTAAATAATTATTTCGTATAAAAAAATAATTTTATTATATTCCAATAAATTTAATTATATAATAAAAATCATTTATATAATAAATATAATTTTATAATATTATTTTTATATAATATATATTATATATTATATCAAATATCAAATTCTCTTATTTTATTTAATGCCCGATAATAATCATTACCATTTATTTTTGATAAATAAAGATTAATAATATCCATATATTTTAATTTAGATTTAATAAATATAATCCGACATTGCCGATTACAACAGGTATTAGCAATTACCATAACGATTTTGTATTAGTAGATCAAATTCGGTAATATTTATTACGATCTAGAATTAGCGTATAGAAAGCGGTATTACCTATTTTAACGTATAAAAAAAAAAAATCCGCCCAAATTAATTTATAATTTATAAAATATTATCCAATATACCCATTATAATTTCATAATGATAAATCAAATCCGCAATATTTATAATAATCCAATTCTCCATCCATTTCATTTTATATGTTATTTTTATTTTATATTTTTCATTATATATTTTTTTCCTTAATATATCGATTCCCATATTTTTTATTTTAGATGTCCCATTCTTCAAATCATATTTCCATTCTCTACACTACACACTCCACACTCTACACTCCAGCCAATCTCTAATATTTCCCCCAATTTTTTTCATTTTCCATATTTTATTTTATATTCCATATTCTATATTTTATATTCTATATTCTATTCTCTATATTTTCCATTTTACATTCTACATTTCACACTCCACACTCTACGCTTACATTTCTTACCTTTCCCATATCTTTCCCATTTCATTTTACATTCCACACTCTACACTTTATATTCCCCATTCCATTTTCTATATTTTGTATTCCATATTTACTCTACATTCCATGGTTTATATTCCACATTCTATCTTATATCTTTTATATTTCCCTCATTTTTTTCATTTTCCATATTTCATTTTATATTCCACACTCTCCACTTTATATTCTATATTCTACACTCCACACTCTACACATCTCTACACTTTCCTCTCTACACTCCACACTCTACACTCCACGCTTTGCACTCTCTATATTCTATCTTTTTATATTGCCCTCATCTTTCCATTTTCCTCATTTCATTTTGCACTCCACACTCTACACTTTGTACTCTATACTCTACACTCCACACTCTACACTTTACACTCTACACTCCACACTCTACACTCCACGCTTGAATTTCTTACCTTTCCCATATCTTCCTGATTTCATTTTGCACTCCACACTCTACACTTTACATTCTACATTCCACATTCTCAATTTTACACTCCACACTCCACACTCTACACTCCATGCTTTGCACTCCACACTCTATATTCTATTTCTTATCTTTCCCTCATCTTTCCACTTTCCTCATTTCATTTTGCACTCCACACTCCACACTCTACACTTTACACTCAACACTCCACACTTTACACTCTACACTTTACAATTTACACTCTGCACACCGCACTACACTTTACACTCCTCTTTCTACGCTTTTGACTATACACTCTCACACTTTAAATTTTCCATTCTGTATTCCACAATCTACAATTTATATTCCTAACTCTGCAATTTACACTCCGCACTCTGCACTCTACAATTTGCATTCCCAATCTGCACTGTGCACTCCACACTCTACACTTTTAACACTTCACTCTAAACTCCACCCTCGACACTCGACGCTTTACACTTTGCACTTTACTTGACGCTCCACACTCGACGCTTTGCACTTTGCACTTTACTTAACACTCCACACTCTACACTTTACACTTTGCACTTTGCACTCTACACTATACACTCTACATTCCATTGGCTACACTTTACACGTCACACTCTACACTCTAAATTTTACACTGTTCACTCCGCACTCCACACTTTACACCCCACACTCAACAATCTACACTTTACACTCCACACTCTACATTCTACACTTTAGACTTTACACTGTACAGTCCACACTGTACACTTGACGCTTTACACTTTACACTCCACAGGCTGCACTTTACACTCCACACTCCACCTTTCACACTTCACCCTCCACACTCTACACTTTAAACTTTACACTCCACACTTTGCAGATTATACCTCGTACTCTACACTTTTCACTTCACACTCCACACTCCACACTCTACACTCCACTCTCCACACTTTACACTCCACACTCTAGACTTTGCACTTTACCCTGTGCACTCTACACTCGACCCCCTACACTTTACACTTTACACTGCAGGCTTTACACTCCAAACTCCACACTCTACACTTTACACTTCACACTTTGCACTTTACACTCTGCACTTTACACTCCACATTCTACACTTTACACTTCACACTTTATACTCTACACTTTCCACTTTCCACTTTGCTCTCCACACTCTAGACTTTACCCTTCAAACTTTACGCTCTACTCTTTACACTTTACACTCCACGCTCTAGAAACTTGCAGACCAAGGCACAAACCAAGGCACAAACCAAGGCACAAACCAAGGCACAAACCAAAGCACAAACCCAGCTATCTTGGCCCAAGTTGGCATCATATTTACGTGACCGCATTGGGGTTCGTTGGTTGGTCTTGAGTTTTTTTACATATATATATATATATATATATGTATCATTTTAATATAATATAATATAATTTAATATAATATAATATGATATAGTATAATATAATACAATATCATATAACATAATATAATATAATGTAATATATCAAAATATAATATAATAAAATGGTATATACCGTATAATTAAACAAAAAAAAATATGTTATATATATATATATTATATATATATTATATATATATTATATATATATTATATTATATATATATATTATATATATATATTATATATATATATATTATATATATATATTATATATATATATTATATATAGTAGATTTGTTAGAAATATATTAATTTAATAAACATGTCTATAGTATTTTTACTCATAATATACTAATTTTATCTAATTTATATTATAAATATATATATTATATTTAATATATATCATTTTTTAACATATATTATATAGTTAATGTAATTCAAATTAAAATAAGTAATACATGATATTTTGATTGTATTAAATAGTATTTAGATATTTTTATATGTTAATTTCAATATATGCTAAATCAAATTCAAATAATTCAATTTAATAAAATGTACATTATATTTAAATAGTTAATAATGTATTTATTATTAGATCATTTAAAAGAAATATATGATAAATAACATAGTTTACATATGTATAATATATATATATATATGTTTCTTCCAAAAAAAATAAAACTAGCCATCAAAAATACCCCTATCCCATCTCATTATACTGGTTGGTTGATCAGTTTCCCTACTATGTATGAGTTATCAATATCCCCAAGAAATTGGGTAGCATAGCCCCCTACAATAACCAATCAACCAGGGTATCTTTAATGGCTCAAGACGTTCCCCAAACAAATACGGCAATCAGCAACAGATATTGACGAAAAAATACGAATATTACGAATCAACAATAGTTATTGCATAGCTCACGCAGTAAAAAATAAAGAAGATTCCACAGGTCTGTATTTATATCTATATATTGTATAGTTATATATACAACGGAAGGGGGGTGGTCGCAAAATAGAAAGCAATGGCAATCTCCTCAAAAATAAAGCAAAAGGGAGCATAAGGGAGCGCTACCCTCCACTTTATTTCATAAAGTAAAATTGAAAGTAATTTCACAGGAGCTAGCTTTCCTGCTCTACAGAGGGAAATAGATTGAACGTACTATATTTCAAATATATTTTTCATTGATTGAATCAGAGAAATGCCTCAGTTTGGGCAGATCTGTACAACGTCTCTTATTCATCAGAATTCAGTTCGGATGTTTGACCTTCGGTTTTCAGGTTTTGTCTTTTGCGTGCTTTTGGTCGATTTATAATATTTGGAACTGCTTGACCGCATTAGAACCAGAGTCCCAAACACAAACAACAAAAAGAACGCAAAAATATGCAAAAATTGTGTATCCAAGCGGCATTTATCCAGACCCTCCGCTGCTTGTCTGCCTCACAGTCCCAGTTTTGCACATCTGTGGCCCAAAATACCCATGGAACGCTCACCAACAAGCTCATACAAGGCACGCGTATGCTTGAATGGGTCTGTCCCAAAATCCCACGAATCCAAATGATTTGTGCAATTAATCACTTTCCCCATGTAAATTGCACTTATGGTGTATAAATCCCCACGTCTAATCTATATAATAATGTTCAATCATTGTATCTACCCCTGACCAAACGAAACTCTAGTCTGTAGCGCTGGCTTACAATCCAAGCCCTTTCTCAATCCTGGCTAAACCCTTCGAGTATGATCCATTGCTCCATGGAAAAATTCTCCATCGCCTCTGGCCAGTTCACCAAGGCAAAGATCGGACTCACGCCTCCACAAGAGCTGGTGAACTTGGGGGCCACAAATCCACTGACGGATGGAGGTGAGATGAAAATGGAGCACCCCCAATGCAATGGGATAACAATCATTCTTTAAAGTGGCATTTTTTGACGTTCATTGTTGAACCACAAGAAACCCATTTTTGAACCAGCTGCTGTTTGGGTGTCGTGATACTCCCCGCCTTGCATCATGGGGTCACCGCCGCCGTCGCCGCCGCCATAGCCGTTTTGACCGTGGCTCGCTGGGCTCTGGAGTTCGATGTCCTCGTTCAAATTAAAACCATGGGAGAGCATGAAGAGGTATAGTGCTTTTTCATAGTCAACCTACTACCATCTGCTTACTTGGAAATTAAGTTCAAGGGCATGAAACGGATTTGATCATCTATAAACTACTTTTGTATAAACATATATATATATATAACTATATGTAAATATAGTAGCCGGCTAGCACTTAGAAAATTTTGGTTCAGATCAACCTTCCTGAGCGGGACATTTTTGAGTCCCGGCAGGATTTTGGTCCCCATATTCTATCTGCATGACGTTTTGTGCACTTAGAATAATGTCATTTGTGATTCTTTAGTTCTTTCCAATAACAATGCTTCATTCCTGCAACATTTGTTCCCAAGCAATCCATGATATTCGCAAAATGGAATTTGCTTTTTGATGTCCTTTCTTTTCCTGGCAACTTCCAAAATTCTAGAACAGTTGGACCTTCACCCAGGAGAAGGGTTGCTTTCAAACCTTTTGCAACTATATAGGTCATGAGAAATCAATAGATAGACATATCAATATTCAAGCTGCAAGATATTTATACTTTTTTGAAAGAGATTTGAAACAGGGAATTGTATTGATGCCCTTTCTTTTCCTGGCAACTGCCAAAATTCTAAAACAGTTGGACCTTCACCCAGGAGACGGGTTGCTTTGAATTTTTTTGCAACTATATAGGTCATGAGAAATCAATAGATATACATATGAATATTCTAACTGCAAGATATTTATACTTTTTTGAAAGAGGTTTGAAACAGGGAATTGTATTGATGCCCTTTCTTGTCCTGGCAACTGCCAAAATTCTAAAACAGTTGGACCTTCACCCAGGAGAAGGGTTGCTTTCACACTTTTTGCAACTATATAGGTCATGAGAAATCAATAGATAGACATATGAATATTCTAACTGCAAGATATGTGTCCTTTTTTGAAAGAGATTTGAAACAGGGAATTGTTTTGATGTCCTTTCTTTTCCTGGCAACTTCCAAAATTCTAGAACAGTTGGACCTTCACCCAGGAGAAGGGTTGCTTTCAAACTGTTTGCGAATATACATGNTTGATGTCCTTTCTTTTCCTGGCAACTTCCAAAATTCTAGAACAGTTGGACCTTCACCCAGGAGAAGGGTTGCTTTCAAACTGTTTGCGAATATACATGAGAAATCAATAGATAGACATATNCAACTTCCAAAATTCTAGAACAGTTGGACCTTCACCCAGGAGAAGGGTTGCTTTCAAACTGTTTGCGAATATACATGAGAAATCAATAGATAGACATATCAATATTCAAGCTGCAAGATATTTATACTTTTTCGAAAGAGATTTGAAACAGGGAATTGTATTGATGCCCTTTCTTGTCCTGGCAACTGCCAAAATTCTAAAACAGTTGGACCTTCACCCAGGAGAAGGGTTGCTTTCAAACTTTTCGCAACTATATAGGTCATGAGAAATCTATAATTTCCTGGAGATCGCCAGACGGTGGCATTTGAAGACGAGAGACGGTAGCATGTGAAGACGAGAAGCATTGGCATCGGGAGGGAAAAGCAAGATGCCCGAGAGAAGGAAACAGGGAAGAGAATGGTGCATATATAACATATGTGCAATACATATGTGGGAATATTCTAACTGCATGGTGTTTCTGAATATTCTAATTCTAAGTGAGCGGACGTTGATTTTGGAGCCATTCTAACTGCTTCGGTTCAAAAGCTGAATATTCTATCTGCGAGCAGGTTACTATATATATATATAATAAGTATAATACTACTGCGTAAACGACTACGTATCATTACATAAATTACCACTAAAAGAACTCTTGCTATAAACTACTAGTATTAAAGTGGCTAGTATATCAACGTATATAAACTACCAGTATTGCTGGATACATTGCCAAAGGCAACAAATGTCCTCCTTGCTTCAAAGGCCACTTCAAAAGCCATTGTTTTTGGGCGACCTGTTTGAAACCAAGGAAACTGCCGAAACGGACAGTCCTTTACTGGGATTTTCAAGGTCCAGGTCCAGGTACAGTACAGAATATCATAATATTGCTAGAGATTATTAGCTAAGGAGACCATCTTGGGGAGTTCCACTGAAATTATGTCTACATATACAAATATATATACTATATATACTTAATTGATTTTTACAACTTACAACTTACAACCCACTTAGGTCCACGAAAATAAGATGATCGGCCAGTAGAAACCAATCGTTGAGGGGTGTCTCCCATCGCAGTCCTCGAAAGGAGACCGGGTGCCCAAATGCACACCTGCGAAAGATGTCTCAAACTTCATCTCTTCAACAAGGAACCCCCAGCGTTGTGTCACTTGAACTTCAACCGACAACCATCCGTGACCTGAATAAGTAATATGTGATCGTAAACAAACATTCTGCCAATTTAGGCCACGGGTACTCTGGAGCCTGCGGCAGTCCTCGTGCGAGGCAAAGGCGATGGAGCGAAGTTGGGTGGATTGGCTGTGCCGCTACCTGGAAATGCCGCCGAGGCAAAAATCGAATTGCGGTATACGTTAAACCCTTTGGAAGTGAGTTTGGACGTTTTGGAATAGAAATGTTATTTTTTCTGAGTGACACCTTGTTTTGATTTGATCGATTTGTTGCGTACGATGCTGCAACCGGCCATGGAATGGGATATCCAGCAATACAACTATTTATGGAGGGAGAGACTCCTGGAGAGTCTGAAACGATTTCTTCACACTCCTCGGTAAAGTTTTTCAGTTGGAAGAGAAGACGGACTTCTCCAGCAATCCCAAAGTGTCCAAAGTGCCCAACTTGTTGCTGTTTCGGGTGCCCATCATTCGAAGTAGATCCAGGATCGGATAGGTCCGCCGCTTGACGACACGACCAAGGGTTGCCACATTGTCCACCGCTGCAGCAGCAGCCCTGGCATCATGAGCCATGCCAATCAGGGCTTGTCGACTCATCTGGCGGCACCTCCAGGGCTCGTTTTCGCGGGGTCAAATCCAATAGGAATGCCATGGAGATCTATGGAGTACCAGAAAAACAGGAAGCCCTACTCATACTCTGTTTGGAATTCTTCGGCAGATCTTCATAGGGCCATGGCCATGTTTCCCATAGATTCGATTGTGTGCATGTGGCTTATTTACCAAATGGGTTGGCCTACAAAATCTGTACCCAACCCACAATCCTCAGAAAAGTGAAGAATTTTGCAGAATTTGTGAGATCCTCAAGTTAAAGACCAACAGATCCAACCGTCCCGGTCGTTTTTTCATTTTCATCACCCACACCAACCTCTGAGAGTCCATGGATCCATGGCAATGCTTCAAGGCTTGCCAATGGTCGTCCATCTTCCCCAGCTCCGTCTTCAACTTCGTGCTGTTGTGGCGCCTGCAACAACCGTAGAGGGCTGCCTGCAAACACCGACTGCCTCGCCTAGCTTTCCAATGTTTGGAAACACTTGATCTGCCCTTCAAAACCTGAACGTCTCAATGAATCCATGCTCTCTGCCCATGTCCGGAGCCTCATCAGATCTGTCAAGGCATGCCTCACGTTTCCCACCATGTTGGCTGCTTTCTGGCTCCGCAAGTGCATGTGCAACACCTGCCGGCGTAGGTCTCATTGGATCACCGATTCCAGGAATGACATACTGATATAGTTAGTCCTGATTACCCCAGATGATCCACCTGGAAGGATATGAATTATCTATTCTTGATCATTTCCCCATCAGATACAAATAGCAGCGACACATTAGCAATCCCACGTGGGACGGCTATCGCCTGAGCATCCCCTGCAATGGTTTTGGACCGCTCGATGGCCTTAACCGCCTCGTGCGGGGGTGATTCGTTCGAACGTCAGCTGTTTTAGATAAATAGGATTCACACATGGGAACAAATATACAAAAGCTATCCCAAATACTACCAATCATTGGATTCACATGTTAGGATAACACTTACAAGACAACAGTTGTTTTGCCACAAAAAGGGCATTGTGGAGACAACCAAGTTTAAACATATGATATCACCGAGAAAAAGGTTCAAAGCATTGAGAGCTTCACATGTCCATTGATCAAAGAGAAATGACGGCATTGCCAACCCAAGAGACCTGGAGGCAAAACAGCCGAAGAAACCTATTTCTTTTGCTGATCTCTGTTCCCGTATCATCATTGTATTACTTGATCATATCCTCATTTACTAGTGGTAAGTGCATCCTAGCTGGGATGATGGTCTTACAACATGTTACAGCATCATCTTTCTGAATGATCAAATACAAGTCGTTAAAATCTCAGCTAGTGGTAACTCCATCTTTAGGTCGTTCATGGTCTTTTGGATAAATTCATTGGATTGGTTTAAGTCTTTTTTCCAGGAACCCCAATATTTTGGGTGCAACAACCATGATTCCTCTAGATTTTGGATTGCCCCTTAAAACAATCCAATGACCCCAATAGGATCTCCAACATTGGCAGTTTTACCCCTTTCACCAATGATAAATATGGGCTTGTGTCAAAACCTCTATTACCATATTGATCAGATTGGAGAGGTTGGTGTTCACCAGGGGTACCAGGGTTTTGACCCCGTCCTCCCACCTTCTCACTGGCAATCTCCACCACTGATGCGGGATCCTCCAATGCCATCTCCTGGGCCCAGCGGTGGGGAAGATCTCTTTGGAAATCTTGAAGGCTGTCCAAAGCCACAAGATTTCCTCCAAATATCAAGCTGTTCCAACAGCCTTGTGTGCAAAGCACAAGGTTGCAAGACTGGGCGCGCTCGCATGCACGCGCCTGAAAAAACCGCACCCAGTAGGTAGAGACACTAGAGACATGAAGCCACTGGTTTGGTGATATTTACTCCAGAAAGCTGAACCCAGCCGGCATCAACCCTCTGCTTTTATGGTTTTACCCCACCCGGCTTCAGATTTGTGTTTGATATTTATGGTTCAAGATTGGAGTATCAAAGGGACCACAGCTCTTGACACCTTCAGTGTTTTTAGCCATCCAAGTAGGCAGATTCATGTAGTTTCGAACCATCACCGCATGGTAACCCATGTCCAAAGAACATGACAAACTGTTCATCTGCCCACGAGTGTTTTTTTTCAAGCCATGACCACAATATTGGGTATATCACATCATTGGCATTGTTGTGGTGCAGATGTTGATTTTGGGACGTCCTTCATTTTTTTTTCGCAAACATCTGGGTATGAGTCAAACTCCCCCAGTAGCTTAGTGAACTAAAAACACCCAATTGCTGGCCGTGTCACATGGCGGGTATTCTCCACCTCCGCCGCAGCGTCGACCTGGTCAAACGTCGAGGTGGGATGTTTGATCTTGGGATGGCTGACTTGATCTGGTAAGTTCTGACATATCAATATTAATTGGGGATGGCTTACTATGAGTCATAGTCCAACAGTGTATTTGATTATATTTGTATATTGGGGGGATTCACCTCATTAATTGACTGAACATCATCCAAATCCTTGGCCGTCATTGCTGATTCATCATCATTGATCATCAACTGTTGATAATCACGCATAACTAGTCATAGATCCTCGTCGTTTCCAGCATTGATCATCATTTATCCCACCTCGTCCTTTCTCCGCGGCCACTGATCCCAAGCCATCCCCCCGCCTGCGCTTCATGCTCGGCCTGGCGGACGCTGGGCAAACAACATCTGGGCGTGTGTAAGAATCGGGATAGCCCCCAAGTATGTGATGATTAACCAGTGGATTTAGGGAAATTTGATTTTCAACACCCACACGTAATCTTAGATGCCCTGCAACAATTACATCGATTTTCCCGTGTATGACCAGATATTTACCGATGAAAAGCTTGGCTCAGGTATGGCACTGCCACTTGGTATTTTGCCAATCATCATTTGTTTCTGCAAAAACTTAGATTCCAAAAAAACACTGTGCTGTGGATGTTACATGATATTCATGTTATTCAGAAAAATTTGTCTGATTTACACTTGGCCTACAGATTCAACTACTAGGGGCTTGCGCCAGTGCTGTTTTCAGGCCAACTTGCCGCCCTTTCAGGCTCTTGGTAATTCTTCCTGCCTCAGCAATCCACTGACCGTTTTGATCCCAGTAGCCATTCTGGCTCATATGGTAGTCTCCTGGTGAAGCTGCAACGAAGTGGCCAAGTAGCAGATGCAAACTGCATCAAACTGCATCAAACTGCCATGGTTGTTGAAAGCTGAAAATCAAGTGACATGTCCTCCTCCATGCGGATCATCAAACGACACCTGCTGCTGCTTCCATGAGGGGCGCTTGGGGTCTTGGACTCGTGATGACTCATGGAGGAGCACTCAAGACTTATTTTAGTATCCATCCCATTTGGAAAGTGGCCAGCCATCATAGTCAATATATGTATATATATATATATATGTATATATATATATACATATGTGTGTGTATATACACACATTTACATATGTCCCCCAACTGGCAACTAAGTTTACCCTTTTTAGAAGTCCGGTTTGATTCTGTGTTGCAGTATCTACACCATATCATCTATGTTGTATTATGTCTTCTTATCTATAGAACTATTTTCTATATCACGTATCATCATTTTATTAATGCAATATCCTTCTATCAGGTACGGTATATTCCATTGGGTATCATTAAACCGTGGTGGCCACAACATCTTCGCCACATCCGTGGCCTCCAGCTTTGGCAGATGCCATGCCCCTGGGGCTGGGGATGGTCCCGATACTATCGGGAGTGGTATCATGAATCCTTTGTAGGCTTCATGTCTATTGGATCTTCTTACCTGCTGGTGATCAGAGCACCATCCAATGATAGTGGTCATGATAAAGAAGCATTCCATGCATCCCAAAAGTACATGTTGTGGGCCATATATTGCATCAATTTGGACATTGTTTGGGTGGTCCAACGTGGAGAAAAGTGAATTCATTTGGGTTACCGCACCACCCACACCTGCATCCAGCGACTGGAACAATCGCCCCATCTCATCCATGCAGCATGGGATAAGGCATGGTTCAACTAATAGAATGGTACTGTAAACTAAAGCGAAAGACCCCTCAAGTACTGCAAAAGGTGCTTGGTTCTCTTGGGTTTTGCATACTAAAGTCAATTTTCTCTGCACTCCCCTTGACATTCTGGCTGGAAGACAGCCCTGTTGCATTGATGTATCTTGATTCTTGATCTTGATCTGGTGGCATGTAGTCACTCTCAGGGCTTTAAACCCTTCATTTCAGAGCCATAGCAGCCTCATCATCTGTATGACCATGCTTGCTTCTCCGCCAGCAAATCATTCGATTTTTGCCGTTCGAAATTTGTCATTCGTCCAAAATATCTGGAGAAATAACAAACTAATCTCATCTCAACTTGCAAGAAACAACCTGAAACAACCACAAAAAATTGAAGAGCCGCGTGATGCCGGGCGAACCTGAACTGCCACAGTGCCTCTAAGCTCTGAGCAGCTCCTTTTGATTCCCGCTTTGCGCGAACCGCATCGAACCGCTTCGCCGTTTCGTCATTCCTGTAGCGCCTTCCGCGATCATCGAACGAAGGTGTTGGGGCGCCTGGCCTGCACAAGAGCGATCCCTGGTCCAGTCTTGGCTGGCGTAGCATGGCGTAGCATGGTGTTCCCAGTTCGCACTGGAGCTTCTAGTTGCATATAGTAACCCTCAAAAACACAAACAAGTAATTTACCAAAAGATTGAATTGACGTTCTATCTTTTGAAAGGTGTGCTATAATTTAATAGTGTTGATTGTGAATATGAACTGGTCCCAACGATTCAACTATACAATTTAGGTTCCCAACTTTGACGCCTGTGATCGCCTGTGTTTGTTTTATGGTTATCAGAGTGATGGACCCCCTGTCCACCCATAGGTGTTGTGAAGTTCAAGTCTCAAAGCACCAAATTTGCGAAGTGGTACCCCAATTCGTGGTGGTTGAATTCGGCTGGATCCCCAGCTTCCTGATCATATCCCGGTTGTAAAACTGTCATCCTTTTTGACCACCAAGAACGCATCAAGAACATTCATAAGCCATCCATTTGGAGGTTCACCAATGGGTCAATCCACTTTGAGTTCAGTGGCTCGAGAATCAGCCTGTCCTCAGCACCTTCCACCCGTTTTTCGGGGCCTTGAAGGTGGTGCGCAGCTTCTTGATGGTGTTGGGGATCTTCCTGGCCACCGACACCATGGGGCGTACGCCTAGGGGTGATGTTGATGCAACCATGGGATCTAAGATCCCTCATGAGTTGCGATGTAACCCCGTAGCCATGGAACTGCACCCCCAAGGCCGACACCATGAACATCCATGAATGAAGACGGGACTCTTTCAATATCATGCGATGAACTGCGATATCACTGTGCAATTCTGTGCAAACATAAATTAAACCCATTTCATTTCGGCGCAGTTCCACTTAAGACTATCTAATGTTGTGAGGTGGCTACTAGTATAATGCCAAGATTTAGGAGTGCTCAAAAAAGTGGATACTCAAACCATGGTTTCCCTTTTGTATTCCCTTTACTCATCTCGACCATGGTTGGGGATACTTGGAGTCCCCGATTTGTGGAAAGTCCCATTTTGTTGACAGGATTTTGCGGCCAAATTCCCGCCTGATCACAGGGAACTTCAGGCCCTTGTCGTGCATCTCCTGCGAAAACTGTCAATTCTGTTGGGCAGAACCTCCATGACTTTCCAACAAAAGTGTCAAGTTCGCCAATCTCGCTAGTCGATTGGGATCATCATCCGGAAGAGGGGGGCAAATCAACAAGGATCCTGCAGTATTCAACATATATAGTATAAATATATTTATATCATCTGTATATCACAACATGTATATCATGTGTATATATATATATACATATTATGCATATGTATATGTATGTGTATAATATATATATATATATATTTATTTATTTATTTATTTACAATTACATATAATATAAGCTGAAGCTGACCAGCAAGGTGGTCCCTTTCAAACCCTGAAATCTCCGACCCCTTCGACCAAAACGGCCCCCTCTCTCCAGGACGTGCTCACGTCGGCACTTCTCATCCGGCACGGTGGTGGCCTCATCGGAAATCATCTATCGATGGGGATATCATGGAATTTCATGGGGGATATATCAACAACATCTACCAATCATCCAATGATTCTGTTATGTGTTGACTTAAGTGGAATATCATTGGGATATTCATGGTATATTGATAAGATATACTCAATGGGGATTGGTTATGTTGAAAATGGGAGACTTGACCAAGAAATATGGAGATACCTTGGGGATAACACAGAATACATAACCAACCATATATCTGATTTTTGAGCATCGACCCGTCAAATTTTGATGGTGAATCCGAACTTTAATCCAGTTTCCCTAGTAAAATTGCCATACATGATGACCCTTTTCAAACACCATTTCAAAGGATGTCAATGGTCGAAACCGAACACTACACGCAACCTTCCAATCACTGAACTCCATTGTTTCTTGGAAAAACTCAACAGTCCAAAACATCGAAAAACCGCAGCAATCATCAATTCCAGGATCCTCCAGGGTGCCCTCACGTGGATGATCTGGATGGAGCCCGGGTCCGCACGGTGGCGGCCGGCCATCTCCTGGTACCTGGAGACATCGGATGGGAGACCAATGTTGCCACTGTGGATGGGTTGGATTTTTGGATGAGATAACTACCATTGAATAGTACTGAATATTGGATATGTATGGATATGTTATGATATGTTATAGTATTTTTATGATAGTTTATGTCATGTTATGTCATTTTTGGAATACGTGGCGCACAGCTGGCCCACAGCGCCGTTGATGTTCACGTTGCGGAACTCCTGATGCAACTGGATCTTTGAAACCAACTAGTTAGTTGATGTAGTTGGGATTCCCATAATTGATGATGAATATCTCCAAGATTGGATAGTATCCCCCCTACAATCATCAACCAACAAGTGTTTTGCACAGGGCTCAATTGCATTGGATAGTGGATGTCTCAAGTTTCCCTGTTGACAAGATGCCAAAATCGCTAAAAAACAACTGAAAAATAAACCACTTTGATGCCTTGAGAAGTTGAATGCCCACTTTGGGACTGAAATCTGATAATCTGAAACAATACTGTTACTGATAGGATTAATTCTTCTGGATCCCACAGCGGTGTGAAAAACAGAATAGAAGACAATCAAATGCAGTTGTAGGTAATGATTCCTGCCTTATACATGTTGTGGGTGTTGGTTCGGCTGTCATAGCGGAGCCAGATGCCATAGTTCTTCACCTGCAGCGGATCCAAGAGACGAACACCAAGCCATCTCTCGAACTGTTACTGCACCACAATTACCCCTCTGGTAAACTAACATAGCTATTGAAAATTGCCATTTATAGTGGATTTTCCCATTAAATTTGGTGATTTTCCATAGTTTACCACAAGTTCTCTTCGCCCAAATCTTTTTCCTCTGGGTCCTCTGGCCTTGGTGGGGGAGGTGTCAAAGAGTTCGTTCACGGACAACAACTCACCGCCGCTCTTCTTTGCCTGGCATGATTTTAGTGGCCCTGACATTCCACTGGGGTGGCCATCCTCCAAAGTCAGTTTTGGGGCACCAAAAGAATCCAAGGCAAACAATCTTGGAATCTCGGTACTGGTAGATTATGGTAGATGATTTGGGTCTGCTTATTTTGGGAAACATTCACAGATGGTCCTGAGCAGAAATGAAGAAAGGGTAGGGTCCAGCTTGTTCAACTGCAGCTTACCCGGCTCCTCGCATCTGCACCCTGCCTTGTTCAACCTCTTCATGAAGTACCAAAAGCGAGACTTGGCCAGGACCACATTGCGAGCAAAGATCCTTGACGCACTCGGAAGGTCAATGAGGCAAAACAAACATGTTCATCTGCTCAGTTGGACTTTCCACATCCAAAATGGAACCTAGTTCCATCATGTTCCAGCATAACCCCCTGGCCGCGCTCCTCATGCGGTAGATCTTCGGGGTCGGGTTCTTGTTGGTTGGTGCAGCTCGGCCCACAATCTGGTACTGGTGCATCTTGGCCTTGCAACTCAAAACATTCCCCCACACAACAGCGCCACCACATTCCCCCTTGCGCCTCCAAGGTGGGATCAATGGAGAAGTTTCCCTTCACCATGACCTAGCGGAGATGGTGGATGCGCAGTCTCCAAGAAGAAACAACTTCGGGGATGGTCAAAGTTACTGGGAACTCCCGCAAAATCTGATTCTTCACCTAATGTCCCCATTTTTAGGGCCTTCGATTTTGATGAAGTATACCCGTCTGGATCAACCCAGAACCCAGCAGCGCACTTCTTGAGATGATAAGCTCTTGAAGCTATCAGTTGAAGCTACGCGGATCGCGCGGGATGCCCTTGGAGCCCAAAAACACAGCGGGCATGGCACTTCAAGAGGATGAGGACAGCTGTAGGATGAGGTCAGGTGTGGAACTTCTGGTGCCAAGAGGGGGGTAGAACTTTATATAGAAATGTCACATGTCCCATTATGAACTACAATTAAGGGTGTGTGAGCTGTGTTTTTTTTTCCTGAGGCAACTGAGAATGGCCAGCACACTAATCAACTGATTAAAACTCAGCAAAAAGCATATACAATGTTTTTTTTCCACCTGGCGTTGGCAAGTCCCTGGGAACAAAGCGGCCTTAGGTCACGAGTCAACTGAATTTCAATGCAGCTGTTGAGGTAGTGGCCATATAAGCAAATCAATAGCTGAAGCCATGGCTGTCACACCAGATTGTCCAGCAGGATCTCCTCCTTCCAGTTGTCAGGTTAATGGTTTCATCATGTTACCATGTTGGCACCAATTTATGGATCAAGAATTCGATCATGTTTCACCTCATCCCTGCTAGACCTATATAATATCATATGATATGGTTTAATATGGTATGTGTGGTATGATTGTATACATATCGATTAATGATCTGTAATGGGAACCATGTGTGGCGCAAATGAACCACGGGACATCACGGGACGCCCCACCTGCTTCTCCATACCGGGCAAATCGCAGTTGGGCGGCCCACACCTTGGTGCAACTGGGCTCTGAAACCTCTGATGATTGGTTTTTTATAGATGCAACGGTGGTGAAATAACCCCAGAACTATGCACTTGTAACTAGCCAGCACTAAGACTGCACCAACACCCAAGTACTGTGACTGGGATCAGTGAGTAGACTTGAACAGCCCAAGCAGCACATCGTCCCCCAGGCTGTATTTGCAGCAGCTGGACTCCTTTGCACAACAGCAATGGCAACATTTCGAGTCTTGACGATGCTGCCAACACCTCACTGCACATGCTGCCGTGTACCAAGCCTTGAATTTCCAGCTTCATGGCACGCGCCCATGAAATCCCCCAACTTTTGGTTTGGGATGGCTTGTGGTTCGCAAATTGCTGTACATCCCCAGAAAACTGGTTCGGAAGTTGACTTTGGTTCCATGAATGGGGCACTTCTACCTGAACCGCGTCCTGCGTACAGCAGGTTTTTCCACAGCACACGGCTTTCCCAACGCAGCAGCTGCCACTGCAGCAGGTGCTGTCGCTGGGACATGGACTTCGCCCATTGATACCTGCGACCCAACGACCCATCAACCCAAGTGTCCTTCAGCAACCCATTCTTCGCAGGGATTTAACCAGCAAAAATGGAGATTCAACCATCAAACATGTGCAATTACATCTGGCAATCTAGTTTGGCAACCGCAAATCCCGCAAAGCATTCAAAAAATGATATCTTCAATTTAGGTGGAAATTCATACCAGAGTGTACAAGAACCAATCATGTAGTTTGTCTTTTCAACAGGACTGGCAAATATGTATGGCTCCATGCCCAGCGTATGATAGACTGTGCAGATCTGTGCAGGAGGTCTCTTGAAAATCGCCAGGACGGTGAAAACGGCAGTATATTATGAATCCCTCTAATTCAACCACATCCCTTCACCAGTAGCCCCATCTTTGGTGCATCCATCTAAAAATCTCCACATTTTTAGCACCACCAAGGCCATCCAGATCCATCCGAATTCATCCGGATCCATCCCATCCTGGCCTATGCAGGGTTCAAAGAGCTGCTCCTCTTTGAAGCCCGGGCAACACGGCTGCAGTTCCCCATCCAAGCCAGGGCAGCAGGAGCCGGCCACACCTCGCATCAACGCACTTCAAAACGAAGTTCACAAAGAAACGTATTATGATTATACATACATATTACATATCAATATCACTATCACTATCACTATCATTCAATGTCCATAATTAGATTTGTTCATACTTGGTTGCTATTTCCTGCTTGCATGCATTCTATCTTGCCATCCATGCAAGTCTCTCAACATCTTTGCCCACACGGTCCAAGCAGCTGCAGCAGGAGTGCCACTGGCCCGTGTCGTCAGGACAGCAGCCTGATGGCTACAATGGCTACAGGATGCTATAGCTGCTAACTATAGCTGCCAAAGTTCAAGAACAGTCGCCAGCATGACTCCTGCTCTTCTCTGTCAAATTTCAATAGTCACCCCTTCCCACTTCTGCAGAACCGAAGCCCGCCTTTGAGCTCGCGCACTGGAACTAAGACTGGCCTCATCCGGGTCATACTGAAGCTTAGAAGTGCCACAATTTCCATGGTTAGCTCGCAACACCCCCTCAAAACAAAGGGAATTGCAACTTGGGATCTGATGCAATTATCATCCACCCAGGTTCTGTCACTACCATCTGCTTTTGCTTGATGTGTATTTTAACAAAAGGACTGGGCTAATTTATCTTCGCCGGAGTGATGTCCTCCGGACTGATTCTGCAGCTGCAAATGCAAATATATGCCTGTGTTTATGTGTATCCATCTACTATCACTTGTGGATGTTTATGGTGCTGTACTTGGAAATCCGCAAAAAAAGAAACACACAAAAAAAGTTCCGTTTCGTGCACTTCATAAGTCCCTTGAAAGATGAGAAACAAACATAAACCGAAGTGAAAGTATATTCTCTGGTCAAGATCTAACATGTTCCCTCAACAAAGCGAGGCAATTCTGGGATCATCAAAATTACAAGCTCAAAGCATCTGGAACCATTGAAAGCCTCTGGATTGCCACTTTCCCCAAGGCACTCTGAGATCTCGCTTCTCGCGAGGCAAAGCAGCGCCACAGATTTCCACAACATCACAAGGGCGATGAAGTGCAGCCGCGGCGGCTGCAGGATCTCTAATTTGGGATGTCCAAGGAAGGTTGTATGACACCATGACAATGGATCTACAGGAGGGATTTCGCCAACTACAAGCTGCATATACGATATATAGCCGAGTATGTTTTTGGAAAAAACAGATTGACGATCAGCAGGACACACAAAAATGGGGGAAGCTTCCAAAACATGGATTTTCAACTCCTCGAGCGGAATTTGAAGAGAGGATCTGTGTTGACTAGCTTGCTTTCCATGAATACTTCTCAACACATGTGGCTAAACGACTGTGCATTCGGCTCAGCCAGAATTCGGATCATTCAAGGTGGAAGCAGTACTAGTAGATGCTTCTTGCAAACTACCTGATAATGGACGGACTGGAGCAGCTCAAGTCGCTGCGCAGCTGCAAGCGTATATGCAGAACGTCTACACATCACGGGTTAAAAGAAAGAAAAATGGAGGGAGAAGTTAGGGATGTCCAGATGTAGAAGGTCGAAACGAGTCTCCCAAATCTACGAATTTCCCACACCCTTCGGGCTTGCCTTATTCCCCTTCATAGGGATGTAGCTGTTGTTCATCACACAAGATGCCCGGCCCCTGTCTGTGCACAGCACCTTTCTGAACTTTGGCGAGCCATTTCCGGCTACTAACGCCTCGCTAGCAAATGGTTCCCTTGCACCAAATGGTCCACGGTGGTCACGGTCTTTTGCCAAAAAGTTTGATGCTACATAGCTCTACTGACCGACCTCGAACTACTGGACCATCCGGGGTAGCATGGGAATCTGTCCAATCTCAGCTCTTCTTCGGATCACGTTGAGGAGGGACCAAAGGCTTTCTCAGGCGGTCCAGGGTGTTCCTGCTCTGACGGCAAACATCACAGGATCCCCCATCAACATCGGACCACCAACTGAGAAGAACGAATATGGACCATTGGCTTTCATTTCATCAACTTGCAGGATTTCAGGGAAGCGCGCTGAACTGCACCAGTCTTTTGGGGGAATGGAAAAACATCATAAATTTGTTTTGGGTAGTTTGCAAGGACGACAAATCAACACCGGGATCCGCCCAGAATTTTGTGAAACTGGGGCTGCGACTCCAGCGCAGGGCGCTCCCGGTGTACCCTGGCAGCCACGGCTGCAACAAAGAATTGAGTGTTCTAAGCTGTGAATACGCATTCCCACGGGAAAAGCGCATGTTCATACATTCATCGTTCTCATTGCTTAAGTTTCAGGAAAGTTTGGCCCAAAAAAAATAGAAGCAGGATGAAACTCCCTGCTGTTATTCGCCCTCCGGCGATGAGCTTGGAAGAGGGCAAGCAAATCGCAGAGGGTGCCCGAAGGGACACGTGGTCCCCGTTCGACCTCGTTGAAGTGTTCGGAGCTTCTGGGGCATTGGTTCGAGGATTCGAAAATGCTGGGTTTGAA